>CAUYRH010098402.1:0-41910 GCA_963574655.1 Perodicticus potto
GGCTGCAACCAAAAAATGGCCGGGCGTTGTGGCGGGCACCCATAGTCCCAGCTACTTGGGAGGCAGAGGCAGGAGACTCGCTTGAGCCCAGGAATTGGAGGTTGCTGTGAGCTGTGATGCCACAGCACTCTATCCAGGGTGTCAGCTTGAGGCTCTATCTCAAAAAAAACCAACAACAAACAAACAAACAAAATGACAACTATAAATCAACAATCTGCCTAACTTCTAAACAGTCCAAAATCTTCCACAATACTCCTTTATTAAATGAACCAGGCATTCAAAACATAGAAATATAACCTAATATGAGCTTTGTGTCTAACTTGGTAGTATAAGGATCTGGGCATTTGACAAAGTTTACACTTAGCCACATCCTTTGTATTACTTAAATATTAGGTATAAATAACTTTGAAATTTCTTATTTTACTCTTGGTAACCTGAAATAAGATTTGGAAACAAAGAATGCATAATATAAAATTAGTAAGAGACACCACCCAGGTCTTCTACCTTCTAGTAAAGCACTCTTTTTTTTTTTGTAGAGACAGAGTCTCACTATCGCCCTCGGTTGAGTGCCATGGCGTCACACAGCTCACAGCAACCTCCAACTCCAGAGCTTAGGCAATTCTCTTGCCTCAGCCTCCCAAGTAGCTGGGACTGCAGGCGCCTGCCACAGCGCCCAGCTATTTTTTTGTTTTTGCAGTTCGGCTGAGGCCGGGTTTGAACCCGCCACCTTCGGTATATGGGGCCGGCGCCCTACTTGATGAGCCACAGGCGCCGCCCCTATCTCCTTTTTATTACAGTGCTAGTGTTAGAATTTTTTTTTTAGACTTTCAAAATTTTAATTTTTGTTTGTTATGAAAGTTGTGCATGATGGCATTCTCCTTGAAAGCCAAAACAATAACAATAAAATAATATTCTAACTTGACTTTCATCCAAACTCAATTCTGTTTCTAGAAATGAGAAACTAATAATTTGGTACAGGTCCTATTAGACCCTTTCCCTTGCTTTTTACTTGATATAAGTAAGAGTCTGCATTTCACTAAGCAGTATGTCATTGAGATCTTTTTCATCAGCACTTTCAGCTCTATTTCAGTGGTTCTCAACCTTCCTAATGCTGCAGCTCTTGAAAACAGTTCCCTGTGGGTCGTGACCCACAGGTCGAGGACTGCGGCTTGTTTTGGGTCTCTGTTCAAACTGTACTCTTCGGTATGACATTACTCTCTTACTACATTTTAGTTTGATATTTTTTTCATTATTAGAAACAATGCCTCAATAAAAATGAAGGTTCAGAGAAGTTGAATGACTTGCTCAAAGTTTTAATCTCTAATGGGAGCAGTTTGGGAAGACTTTGTGATCTGCCAATGGATATCCTTCTTTACGTGTCACTTTTTGCACATATGGGGGTATTTTTCTGTGATAGATATTTAGAGATCACAGAGTATGTATTTTAAATAAATAGAATAAATAGTAAATATAATAATAAATCTAAAGTAACTATAATGATATCATGAGGTTGCATATGAAGTTGTTTTTGAGTGTTAGCTGATTAGCGTCAGTATATCCAAACATGTAAGCGTAGCTGAGTAGACATAAGTCTTTTGCTTTTTTGTTTGAAGGAGAGAGTTAAGTGTATTGTTTTGCTTCATATCCTGGCAATTGTGCAGGCTAAATGAGAATTTGGAATGGGAGCAGTTAATCCCTTTTAGGATAGGCAGAATGCTACCTCTCAGGGTACAACTTATGTGTTTTCAACTTAAGAGAGCTTGTCTTTATACCTGTGCATGCTCAGGAACTTAATGGCATGAAGTCATTAATTAGAGGATAACTTAAGATTTTGGAATATGACTTGATTAGTGGATGGCAATTATTATTTATTCTGTACATTTGTGATGTTTTCCTATTTTGGTCTTTCCATATTACTAAGGAAATGCTATGCAATTTGATTAACCATACATATCATTACCTGTCTTCTTAGTTCATTATATGAAATTGTCTCATGATGTACATAACTTGCTCCCCCTCCTTTAAATACGAAGCCTTAAGAAAGTCATTTAACGTATTTGAGTTTCTTATATTAAGTTGAACACCAGTCATTCAGAGTCATATGCAAGTCCTTGGTATCCAACTCAATTTTACAGTTTGGGTATCTAGTGTTTAGAAAGTAAGTTTGGATATCAGAAGAGTTGTATTTTTTTTTTAATATGCTGTGGTCTAGTTCTGAGTTTTGGGTAGCAATTAGTGGTACTTGGATAGCAAGGAATTTATTTGAAAATTTAATCAAAATTGACTCAATTTCTGAGTTTAGATAGTGGAAATTTAGACATTGAGAATTTGGATAGTGAGGAAAAATTGTATATGAATTTGTTTTGTATACCCTAAAGTAAAAAAAAAGATTGTAGGGTTGCATGCCCCAGCACTGGTGAAGGCTCACGAGACTTGTAAAGGTGATGAGGCTGATGGTTTCCTCGCATGTGCTGGGAACAGGTCCAGAGTGAGCTGCAGCTGGTCAAGCTAGAACCTAGGACTAGATGAAAGAGTTCCTGAAGGAAGGGGACTGGTTCATCCTTCTCTATCCGTGGCACAGAATCTTGTGCCTAATAAGTTTACAGGAAGCAGTTAATGATTAAGGAACTTTCAATTCCTTTGAAAGTTATTATAAGTTGAGAAGGAAAGTTAAAGCTAAAATTTTATTCTTTCAAAAATAGTCCATGTAATATTTTATAATAAATATGGATAGTCTTTGTTGAATTGAAGGTGAGATTAAAATTATGGAGGTGGGATTTTCACAACTGAAAGCTAGAATTTCCCTACAGGTTAAATTTTGGCATAGATGTTATCTTATAAAGAAATAAAAAGTTCCTATGATCTTTGTGGTGAGTGTGTCAGTGAAAATGGTATACTTCATACTGAGTCCGCTTATTTTTCATAATTTTATGTTTAATCATACTAATCCAATATAGCTGAGTTAAATGTTTCCCTTTAATTATAAAATCTCAGAGCCAAAAATCAAGAAGGACAGCTTTCCATATTGATATCTAAGGGTTGCGTTCATATCAGATTTGCTTTAATTTTTGATCCCGGGAAGTCCTTCTGTTGAGGATGAAGTGAATGTATTATTAGTAATTTGCACAGAATGCCATTTAGAAATCTCTGCCATCATCATTTCTTACTTTGGGATTTTTGAATGGTCATCTGTGGATTAAAAAAGAAAGTCTATACTCTTTTCTCTCTCTGCCCCTCTCTTCCCCCATATCTATCTCTCTCTCTCTCCTCTCTCTCCTTCCCCCCCTTTCCCTCTCTCTCTGTCTCTCTCTCTCCCTCCTCCTTAATGCTGCTCTGCAGCATCCCCCTCCAATAAAGACCTTTCGTACAAGCAAAAAAAAAAAGTCTATAAACATTTAAACATTTAAAAAATGCAGTTAGCTATAATAAGAATTCTTTTTTTTTTTTTTTTTTGAGACAGAGTCTCAAACTGTCACCCTGGATAGAGTGCCGTGGCATCACAGCTCACAGCAAACTCCAATTCCTGGGCTCAAGCGAGTCTCCTGCCTCCGCCTCCCAAGTAGCTGGGACTGCAGGTGCCCGCCACAACGCCCGGCCATTTTTTGGTTGCAGCCGTCATTGTTGTTTGGCGGGCTGGGCTGGATTGGAACCCGCCAGCTCAGGTGTACGTGGCTGGTGCCTTAGCCCGTTGAGCCATAGGCGCTGAGCCTGTAATAAGAATTCTTTGAGAGAAGGCAGTCAGTTTTATATATTTTTTGCCATTTCAAACAATGCACACAGTAGGTTCTCAGTATAGTTTGATCTCATGGGTAAGTGAGAATAATCTGTTTTTAGGGTCCTGATGAAGAAGCTGTTGTGGATCTTGGCAAGACCAGCTCAACTGTGAACACCAAGTTTGAAAAAGAAGAACTAGAAAGTAAGTTTGTAACTTGTTATGCTTAGTAGGGTAAGTAACGCTTGTTAGTATTCTTAAATAAAGTTTTACCTACTGTTTGTTGACATATTCTTTTGTTGTGAAATAACATTTAGAAGAGTGTTCAACACTTTTCTGTATGTTTAAAGTATGGTTTAAAGAATAATAGTGTAGTGAATACCCTTGTGACCACCACTCTTTTCTAGAAATGGAACGTTTTCCTCTCTGTTGGAAACTGTATAAAGTAGAGTTTAGAATGATTTCAGATTTCAGTGATGTTACCATTACTTGGAAAACTGAAAGGTCACAGTTATAAAATTAGTAAACTTAGTAAATTAGGAAATTGTTTTTATTTCTAGCAGGCTGGGTAATTTGTATTATAACCGTGCTAGAGTGCCAGACTAATAAGCCACAGTTATCACTAGCTATCTAAATAGCTTCATAGGTCTGTTTTATCATCCTTTTAAAATTTTGCAACAACCTCAGCATAGAATTATGGAGCAAATGAGTTATTTGTCCTCTTTCTTCCTTAAGTGGGAAAAAGTCCTGACAAATTGTTTCTTTCTTTCTTTTTCTTTTTCTTTTTAAATAATTTCAGATTTATAGCCTACTGCTATAGTAGGCTATAAAGATAGTACAAAGTGTTTTCATATACTTCCCCCAGGTTCTACTAATGTTAACATTTTACATAGGCTATCACATCTTTGTGATAAGAAATTAACATTGTTAATTACTAATTTAATCAGAATTTGGTTAATTGCTAATTTACTATTATGTAAACCATAGATTTTATTTAGAATTCAACGGTTTTTCTACTAAAATGGCCTTTTGATGTTCAAGGATTCAGATGATCCAATGCAGGATCCAAAAGTACAGTTGGCTGTGTCTCCTTCGTCTCCTCTGGGCTCTCCCAGTTTCTCATTCTTTCTTCGTCTTTCTTGACTTTGACATGTTTGGGTAGTAGCGGTGAGATATTTTGTACAGTTTTCTTCAGTTTGGATTTGTCTGATGTTATCACTTGCATAGACTGAGATTATGGATATTTGGGAAGCATATTGCAGAAGTAATGTGCCTTTGTCAGGTGTCCTGTGTGTGGACTTAAGCTATCTACATGACTTACTATTGATGACATTAACATTGAACACTTTATTAGGGTGGTGTTCATGGCAAATGCTTTGATAGACCTGTTGATAGACTATATTCTTAAGTTAAACTCTTCTGTTGCTTTTAATATAGAGATGGAAGGAGACACATGTAAGAGTTCTCCTAATGTATATTCTGAGATTTTATTTTATTTAATTTTTGGAGACAAGTTTCACATTGCTCAGGCTGGAGTGCTCTTGTGTCAGCCTCTCTCACAGCAACCCCACACTCCTAGGCTCAAGCAGTCCACCTGCCTCTGCTCCCAAGTAACTGGGACTACAGATACCTGTCACGCTTGGCTAATATTTTATATTTTTAGTAGAGTGGAGTCTTGCTCTTGCTTAGACTGGTCTCAAGCTCCTGTGCTCAAGTAATCCTCAAACCTCCCAAGACTGCTAGTATTACTAGTTTGAGCCACCATGCCTGCCTGAAATTTTTTTTTTTTAGCTAAATCTAGAAGTTGACTGTAAAAGTCTAAGCCTATGATGGTGCCTGTTGCTCAGTGGGTAGGGCGCAGGCCCCATCTACTGAGGGTGGTGGGTTCAAACCTGGCCCTGGCCAAACTGCAACAAGAAAATAGCCGGCGTTGTGGCGGGTGCCTGTAGTCCCAGCTACTCGGGAGGCTGAGGCAGGAGAATTGCCTAAGCCCAGGAGTTGGAGGTTGCTGTGAGCTGTGTGACGCCACGGCATTCTACCGAGGGTGACAAAGTGAGACTCTGTCTCTACAAAAAAAAAAAAAAAAAAGTCTAAGCCTAACTAGGGGTTCTACAAAGGACCTGTTATTTAGAAGTTTCTAGTTAGATCTTATGAATTGCATAAGTTCAGGAGATTAAAAATTTTAGCAGTAATTTTATTAATTTAGGAGTTTGGTAATGTATTTAATCTGTTTACTTACCCATTAACCCTCAAATATATATGCCCTGGAAGATGAAGGGAGGGGTGCTTGAGTGTGTTCCTTGGCTTCCCTTGGTTACTCCAGGGCCCTTAGCGCTACATACTTTGTACATATCTAAGTTTTGGTATCAAGTTTGAGGGAGAGATTAAGTTTTATCTCAGAGAGTTTGAATAGGCCTTTGATGGATCAAAGAAAGAAAACATTATATAATTAATAACAGAGGACATTAAAGGCAACAATAAATGCAGAAAAACAATAATTTTCCAGTCTTTGGATTCTAGTATATTTTTATTTATCTAGTCTTTCTTAACAGCAAACTCACAATTTATTTTTATCTTGTTGCACTGGGGCATGTTGTGCTAAAGCCCATTAGTACTAAATGGAGTAACAACTTTGTAATTCCCAGTTCACAGTGGTGGGAATTTGGACTCTTCAATTTCCACCTTTCTCAGTGTTCAGAAGGAAATGGTTTCACTGAAAGAAAATTGTAAAATCACCGAGTTTTGTTACAGTTTTTAAGGATAATTTTAACTGAGGTAATTTATATAACATAAAAATTAATTCTTTTTTAGTATATTCACTATGTTGTACAGCCATTATCACTCTATAATTCCAGAAACGTATTTGTGATCTCCCAAAGAAACTTTGTATAATTAGTTTTTAAATTTGGAATTTTTTCCCAATAATTGAGATTTAATAATTGTAGATATTTATCAAGTATTTACCATGTCCTAGGCAGAGTAGTGGCTACTAGGAGAGTTTTAAACAGATGACTTTAGTTCACTGTGTTCCCATAAGTCTAGCCTACTTTTAAATTAAAAAGGTGACTATTAACTTTACTGATATTAATATTTTGCCAGCTGAATCAAAATGTCAAGAGTGTCACCTTTTTCAGCCTTAGCTGATAACATGAGTATCAGACAATGCTATAATTTTTTTTGTTGCTCTGTTCCTGTCTACAAATGGCCTTGAAATAGCCATGAGTATTGTTTTTGGGGTTATGAGTAAATTTTACTGAGTCACCAACTTCGTAGATACAGACTCCATGAAAAATAAGGTTCAGCTGTACTTTCAAATCTCATCTAAGAGTAAAAAATCTGAGTTTCTTAAAGTATTTACTTCTGACCATCTTAATGGAAATTTGTTAGGAAAAGAATGTCATTAACTGTTCGTATTTCAGCATACTACATTTTATTTTGTATGGAAGGGCAAAAACCAACTTGATGCTAGATGTTTTTTGTGTAGTTACTAATTAGTTGACCTTGTAGTTTGTGCGTGTCTTTCTTAACTGAGCTTGATGGCAACCTCATTTAAACTATCTAAGAAATCAGTTCCTACCTCTTAATGTTTGCTATAGTACTACTAACTGTCTAGTTCCCTTATTCAGTTTCATTTAGTGAGCAAAAGTGGAGACTGCCTTTCATAACTGTTTTGTTGTTGGCATACAAAGTCAGGATAATGCAATATCAGCAGTAGCTTTTTCTAGTCTAAAAGCATACAATAACTTTACTCTATTGCTTTTTTAAATCCAATCTGTTTCTGCCCTTTATCTGGATGATTTATATTTAATGTAGCCCTCAGTAATTTTGAGCGTGTTGTTTTGAGGTTTTCAGAATTCAAACAATTAGTAAATAAGTATTTGAAAGTGATTTCAAGTGGACCAAGTAATTTTTTTCTCAAAATATCTTTAAATAGGCCAGTTAATGTTTACATAAGTAACTTGTATGTCTAGTGTAATTACCAGTCAGTGGTATTGGCCTTTGGTGTAATATTCTTTGCAGTGCCTTGTGAAATAAGAGGAGTTATTACCATCTTTAGTTACATGAACTTATATATAACTCTATGTTATCAGAGTAACTTCAGTGTACTTTTGTGTATATCACTTTTTTTTTTCCTTTTGGAAAACCAGTAATATGTTTCTGAACCTTTCAATAGGTCATCGAGCTGTATATATTGGTGTTCACGTCCCATTTAGTAAAGAGAGCCGTCGACGTCATAGGCATCGTGGGCACAAACATCACCACCGGAGAAGAAAAGATAGGGAATCTGATAAAGAAGATGGACGAGAATCTCCTTCTTATGGTAAGAGAAAACAGTAGTTCTCCATTAAAAGTTTGAACTTCTTTCCTGGAAAGTATCTTATTTTTTAATTGAATCTTTCCTTTTAAAAATTGTGTGTAATAATTTAGCCACATTGTATATGTTGGGGAATATCAGTTGAAGTAAGAATTTAGTTCATAGGTTAAGTTCTTCTTGGTATAAGTGAAAAAAATAAGGGGCTTTGTTTTCTTCACTGTATCCTAGCCTTGGAATTGTAGAAGTTGAGCCTTGTCACGTAAGCTCAAATTTAGCAGAGTTTTCTTTTCTTTTCTATATCGTATATTTTATTTTTAATGTATCCAGTGAATGGACATTGTGAACCCTAAGGTTCTTGGAAGGGATTGGAATTTTCTATTTTTTTGTTTACTTTTTTGCACTACATTTTTTTTGACAGAAGATTTTAACCACTAGGCTGGTCCATCTCAGCATTTTGAAAGCATAGGTATTATTATATTCATTTTATAGTTTGGGAAACTTCAGCTCAGAGATGGTGAGACTCTCTCAACAATTTCTGCTAAGGGATACTGATGGCCTATTAAATTATTAAGTGTTCATGTAGGTAGCAAAGGAAAAATGAACACTAAATTTAGAAGGAATCACTAGTGAACTTTTCTGGATGTTATTAAGTTACTTAGATGTATTCTGCTATTTTGTATGTTGTACCCATCCAGTTTAGAATATCTTAGGCTCTTCTGTGATTGGATCAGTATGCTTCTTTAATTCATACTGCATAAAAAGGCACGTGATATTTTTGTGGAAGGAAATGTTGCTTACTAAACTATGTTTGTATGATCACCTAGGTAGGTAATGTGATGTGGGATTAGAAGTCTTTAGTGTAGTGACTTGAAAAATAAGTTATGATGAAGAAAATATTTGACTTATTAATGGAATAACTATCGCTAGAAAAGATTCATGTCCCTAAAGTGGATTTATCTTGTATTCTAGAAGTGCTATGTATGAAGTGCCTTTTTTCCTTTCCCTACAGTAAAGTGAGATTACGTAGGATGTTTTTTTTAAAGACATGATGGAGTAAGAGGGGTTAGGTTTTCCCTTCATTTTGTTTTTCAATTTATTTTTATTTTTGAGTTATTTTTCCACTGATTTTTCTCTCCTCCTTTATTGATTTGATGCTGTACATTGTGAAGCAGTTACCACAATCAAGTTAATTAACACATGGATCACCTTATGTAATAGCCTTTTTTTATGGGTAATGAGAACACTTAAAGTGTACTTTTTAGCAAATTTCAAGTGTACAATAAAGTGTTATTTACCATAGTTATCATATTGTACATTAGATTCCCAGAATTTATTCATTTTTTAACTGAAAGTTTGTAACTACCTTGCCATTTCACATCGCTAGAAAAATGGATAAAAGAAATGAAATAATAGTTTTCAGGCATTGGATAAAAGGTGGGTCAGGACTTTGATTTCTAGGAAAGGAGAAGCAAATGAGCTTTTAGAGACCCATTTCTAGGCCACAGCACAGAGAGGGGAATCCTAACAGAGCCTAGCAGTCTCTCAGAGTTGAGGGGCACAGATTGGAATTTGGGGAGGACAGAGAACTTGAGGAATAGACTGCGAGAGAGTAGAGAGCTACTACACAGAATTACAAAGATCCGAAGAAGGGTCCTTTTGAATCTTTGAGTACTTGTCTGGGTTTGCGAGAGGAAGCTGCCCTGGCAGGGAAAATAACTACCAGAAAGTATTAATACTCCACGTAAGACTAGGAATATTATGTGTTCCCATAAGTCATGGGGAAAGACTTTGGGTATTGGATAGAGTTCTCAAAAGTGTATTGCCTTAGTACTGAGTCTCAATTAGCTTTACATTAAAGACTACAGTGAATCCACTCTAAAAATTCTTAAAAGCATGACTTAAAAGATTTAAGTTGATTATAAGTAGTGTGTACCAGAACAAATAAACAAAAGACAAGAAGGATATAGAAGAACTGAATAAAACTACCAACCAGATGTATGTTTACACTTATATGCAAAGGACTGCAGAGTGCACAAGTACAAATGGAATATTTAGCAAGATAAATCATGTTTTAGGTCATAAAACAAGTCTCAGTAAATTTAAAAGGAGTAAAAATATTGTATTCAATCACAATAGAATTAAATTAGAAACATATCAGGAAAATTCTCCAAGTATTTGAATTTAAAGAAGATACTTCTCAATCAGGGGCTATGGAAGCAGTCATAACAGAAGTTAGAAAATATTTTGAACTTATTGAAAATGAAAATACAGTGTAGGGAAGTAACTGAGATAGAATCTTAAAAAGTGAGGACACAGTTCTGATAGGCATAGGTTTTATTTAGCGTGGTATTATGCAAAATGAGGACTGTCTACATATTGAAATTTGTTAGATGCGGCTAAAGCAGTGCTTGGAAGAAAATTGTAGCATTTAATTCTTGTATTAGAAAAAAAGAAAGATTGAAAATCAGTACTTTAAGTTTCTAACTTAAGAAAGTAATAAAAAAAAAAAGCAAATTAAACCCAAAGTAAGGTAAAGAAAGGAAACAATCAAATAGAAATGAATAAAAGAAAATAAATCAGAAAAATTATGATAAAAATAAGGCAAAATTTTATTTTTGAAAAGATCATTAAAATTAATGTTTATAGCCAGGTTGTTGGGGTATACAAACTCTACAAATTACCAGTATTAGATATTTCAGTACAGATCCTACAGACATTAAAAGGCTAATAAGGGGATATTATGAATGGCTTTATGCTAACAAAATTGATGTTTTAGATGAAATGGGCAAGGCCCTTTAAGAATATAAACTACCAAGCAGAAATGTATTAAAGAAAGGTATTACATTGAATTTGTAGTCTAAAACATTATCACAGTGAAAATTTACTCTGAGGTGATTTCATGGATGGATTCAGGCAAACAAGTAAAGAAATAGAAAATTTAGTAGAGAACACTTGTCAATTCATTTTATGAAATCTAACACAATTAGAGATGTTACATGTAAAGAAAACTACAGACAATTCTTGCGAATATAGATTCAAAAATCCTTAACAAAATAAAAACAGTTCTTACCCTACAGTATTTAAAAGGGATAGTACTATGTATAGCATGACAGTGGTAGGTTCAGTAATGGCCCCCAAGATATTCATGACCTAATCCCTTGAACCTATGAATGTTGCCTCATATGGCAAAAGAGACTTTGCAGATGTGAATAGGTTAATAATTTTAAAGTGGGGATGTTATCCTGGATTATGTAGCTAGAACTGATATAATCACAAGGGTACTTAGTAAAAAGAGGTCAGAAAATCAGCCTGGAAAGAGATCTGACAAAAGAAACAGTGTCTCTGGCTTGGCGCCTGTGGCTCAACGGGCTAAGACGCTAGCCACGTACACCTGAGCTGGCAGGTTCAAATCCAGCCCAGGCCCACTAAACAACAATAACGGCTGCAACCAAAAAATGGCCGGGCGTTGTGGCGGGCGCCTGTAGTCCCAACTACTTGGGAGGCAGAGGCAGGAGACTCTCTCGAGCCCAGGAATTGGAGGTTGCTGTGAGGTGTGATTCTACGGCACTCTATCCAGGGCGACAGCTTGAGGCTCTGTCTCAAAATAAAAAAAAAAGAAACAGTGTCTGTAGTGAAGTGAGGTTTCAGGGTCATGATCTTAGGAATGTACGCAGCCTGCAAAGGCTAAGAAAGGGGGTGAATTTTCTGCTAGAGTCTCCAGAATGAGCCAACCATATCAATATCATGATTTTAGCCCGTATGACTCATTTTGGACTTTTGGTATCTAGAACTGTAAAGGAGTAAATTTGTGTTGTTTAAACTACCAACTTTAGGTAATTTGTTAACAGTGAAAATAGGAAATTGTACTTGTACCTCCCTATATTGACTGTCTCCTTAAGTTGAGCTAATTTTCACAGACCAGACTTGTACCACGTATCATCAGTATAGTAGGCCGAGTTCCTTACATTTACCAATTTGTTACGGTCCCATGGGTATTTCATGCATCCACAAAATGCCTATAGGATTGTTTACTAAGTTTGAGTATAAAATCTTCTCTTATATTCAGGAGAGTTTTATTTTGTTATTAATTGTTACTTGTGGTGTTTGTTTGCTTATACAAGGGCCTGAGGGTTTTTGACTGGCCTGGACTAGTGTTTATGCTAATTTTTCTGTTTGGGGATCCTGTACTGTACCAGAAGTTTAATTTTGGATGCCATGAGTAGGTATTTGTTTCTTGAAATGACTTGTCTTACCTCCCAAATTCCAGCTGACAACAGTTTTGTTTCTCCACAATAATAGGAAAAGTCAGTTTCTATACATATAGCTTTGATTTTTTTTGGAACTTGGAAATTCTCTTTTTCACAACTTGGAGATTTTCATGTTTTTCCACATTGAATTTAGCTTATTTTTTAAGTATTCTGTTTTGTCTAACATTTGCTTATGGTTTTGGTCAGGAAAAAGGACTGCTTTTCAGCATAGTTTTCCATGTTCTGGAATGTTGCTTACTTTTATTTGTGTATTTTAGGTCAGTTAGTTGTAAATTTAGTTTGACTTGTTTATTTAATTTTATGTTTTATTTATTTTCTTGAGACAAAATCTCACTCTGTTACTCTGGGTAGAGTGCCGTTGTGTCATAGCTTACAGCAACATCAAACTCTTGGGCTCAAGAGATCTTCTTACTTCAGCCTCCTGAGTAGATGGGACTATAGGCACTCATGGTCTAGTTTTTCTGTTTTTAGTAGAGATGGGGTCTTACTCTTGCTCAGGTTGGTCTAGAACTTCTGAGCTTAGGCAGTCTACTTGCCTCAGCTTCTCAGAGTGCTAGGATTATAGGCATTAGCCACTGTGTCTGACCATAACTTATTTATTTGTAACATAATTTTTGTTTTTTCTCTGTAAAGGTGATCTTTTTTGTGACTCCCCGCCCTCCGCCCTCCCCGGATTGTTGATTCTTGTTTCCTTTCGGAATTATAATATTTTTTATAATCATTAAAAGAGTTTTGATGAAATGTATTTGTTTGTACAGGTAACACAAAGCGTTTCGCTTTCAAAACTATGAATTTGTCTTTGAATGAGGAAAATTTTGAGTATATTTAAATTTTTATTTTATAAAGATACACCCTCCCAGAGGGTTCAGTTTATCCTTGGTACTGAAGATGATGATGAAGAACATATTCCCCATGATCTCTTCACGGAAATGGATGAACTGTGTTATAGAGATGGAGAAGAATATGAATGGAAAGAAACTGCCAGGTAATATTGCTGACTCTCATTTTTCGGTGGGTTTTACTTGGTTTCTTTTTGTAATGAGAATGTTAAATTGAAATTATGAACTATTATCTGTTGCTTTACACTAATGAGCAGAGGATTTCCTTGTGAATGTGTGGAAACTATCTGAAATATTTCTCTTTATTCTCAGATTTTTTTCTTTAAGTAGTCCTATACTTTAACATAATATAAAAGTAATTACATTACTATAGATTTTAATAAGTCTTTAATTAATTTGAAAATCAAAATCTTTGATTTGTTAAAAGAGGAGTAGAAGAGGAAGCTATATGAAAGGCCATAGTTTTTTGGGAAGGCTTATTATTTATTATTGTGATGGTTAGAAAAGATTGGGGACCTACAGAGGAAACTTATGACAATAGATATTGCAGATAATTAGCTTAATTTGTGAAAATATATTTGTAACAAAATTTTGTTTTGGTGCTAGTTTTCTTTTTTAGTTTTTGAAAAGAACAAGTTTTTGTTTTAGCTAAGCAAATGGAATCTTCATTATTTATCCAATAAAATATTTTTATATATTATACGTACAGATGGCTGAAATTTGAAGAGGATGTTGAAGATGGCGGTGACCGATGGAGTAAACCTTATGTGGCAACTCTGTCTTTGCATAGTCTTTTTGAACTAAGGAGCTGCATCCTAAATGGAACAGTCATGCTGGATATGAGAGCAAGCACTCTAGATGAAATAGCAGGTTATAGTAAATTGACTTTTTAAAAAATGTTTAAGATGTTCTAAAATTAGAGACAAGGAAAGTAGAACTTAGCCTTGTGTTTAACAGCTATATGTTGAGTTTGTCTTCTGTGCAGGGGAGTATGAGGAATGGACATAAAAATAAAGGAGAGTTTAGGTCTTTGATAAGTTGGGAGACATGAAGCTTAAATGAAATAGACATAACTGTAGTATCAAGAAGAGAGTGATTGGTACTATAAGCAAATGTAGAGTCTGCTTTCTGAAAATTCTGAGAAAAGGGTTTTTGTTTCATTGTTTTTTGGACCAGGTATATGCGGAAGATACCCAGAGGAAATTAATTGTACAACTTATTCATAGAATGTAAACACGTGGGAGCAAGGAGCAGGTAGTATAAGAGAAAATAAAATAGGGCAGTGCCCGTGGCTCAGTGAATAAGGTGCCGGCCCCATACACTGAGGGTGGCAGGTTTGAACTCAGCCCCAGCCAAACAGCAGCAACAACAACAACAACAACAAAAAATAGCTGGGCGTTGTGGCAGACGCCTGGTAGTCCCAGCTACCTAGGAGCCTGAGGCAAGAGAATTGCCTAAGCCCAAGAACTAGAGGTTGCTGTGAGCCTTGATGTCACAGCACTCTACCAAGGGCGACAAATTGAGACTCTATCTCTAATATTTAAAAAAAAAAGAGAGAGAGAGAGAGAGAAAAAAAAAATAAAATATTTTAAGGAGGATAAGAGCAGGAAGAAGTATAGGCATATTTTCTTTCTAGAGAAGTACAGGCAGGTATGACTCTCAGGAAAGTCAATTTCGTGTGAGTATATAGATTTATTCAGTAGTAGAAAGAGATCTATTGGGAAAACAGGTTAGAGATTGATTATGACTTACCTTGAATTTTGGGTTAAGGAATTGGATTTTGGTCGGCATTTTGGCAGTTTGGATGGTTTTGAAGTTGGTGGGGAAGTATCACGTGAGGTCATCTGCAGGAATATCATCCAGGCAAGGAGACATAAGGTGCCTTTGGAGATGGAAGAGATTAGAAGCAAGTAGATTAACTCTCTTTGAATTGTTTATGCAAGAAGTGATATTGACCTGAGCTATCACAGATATAGTATGAAAATGAAGGAGAGTGAGATTTGAAGGATAATGTGGAGGCAGGAAATGGAAAAAGATAGCCATGATATATCTTTTTGTTCACTAACTAAAATTGCTCAAAAACAATTAAGTACAGTGTTAATGGGTTCGATAATTGTGACTGTTGTACATTGCTCTCATGGAAAAACAAAAAATCTGTAGTGTTTCATTTTTAAGAGAACCATGAACTTATTAGAACTTCTTAGGTTAGAATCATTCAATTTTACCTGGTATATTTGACTGTGTGCTGCAGATATTTAAATTGTCAAAGTCCTTACTTAGTTGGCTTACATAAATGACTAAAAAATTGAGTTAAGCCTGTGAATGTTGAATTTGGCGTGAGTCTTTGCAGTTACCACGTAAATATAATAAGTATTTGCTTTTTTTGTAAACTGTAGTTGTTGTATTAATGTTATAGATTGATCACTCAGTTTTTTTTATATAGAGTAATCTTACTAAGTTTTTGAAAATTTAATTCTGTTCTCTCAAGTTAGTACCACTGTTTTTAAAATACATACATTTTACGAATTAAAAAGAGTCCAGCAACCACAATAGTGTATAAAATGGTATTGCCATCAATTTCTACATTCCTCACATCTCCCTCATAACCTGATTTATTTCTCTTCCTAGAACTTATTACCCCATGATATTTTATCTATTTATTTGCTCATTGGTTTTTCTACCTCTAAAGAAAGCAGAAACTTGCTCTGTTACCTGCTGTATTTCCAACATGTAACAGGCACTTAGTAAATAGTTAATGATTAAATGACTGAGTCCAAATATTCACTATTGGAAAAGTTTTGGGGAAAAATAGGAGATGAGGTAATAAAACACTCACACATTTTAGAAAGCTAATATAATTCAATAGTCAGTTTAATAGAATTTATTGAATCTATATGGGTAAGCTCTTTGAACTGTATAGGATGATGATTAGTATAAGTAAGCTCTTTGTAAATAATTGTATTTATTAAAATAAGGGTGTCTTTATTTTTGTCAGATAAAGTTCATATTTGTCTGTATGCATTATTTACTATTAAAAGAGAGTAATGCTTTCCAGAGCTATTTAAGATGATAATTTTTGTTAAGAGGTTTCACTTTGAGTTTATTTCTATATTATAGTTATCTATTTAATAACAATAACTTATTTTTTTCCTTTGAGTAGATATGGTATTAGATAACATGATAGCCTCTGGCCAATTAGATGAATCCATCCGAGAGAACGTCCGAGAAGCTCTTCTGAAGAGGCATCATCATCAGAATGAGAAAAGATTCACCAGTCGAATTCCCCTTGTTCGATCTTTCGCAGATATAGGCAAGAAACATTCTGACCCTCACTTGCTTGAAAGGAATGGTGAGATAAGTTGTGGCATCCAATTTTGCTAACACTACTACTGTAACAGCATTCCAGTATGTTATAATTAACATTTGAGGATATTTATTTATTTATTTTTTTGTTGTTGCAGTTTGGCTGGGGCCGGGTTCGAACCTGCCACCCTCGGTATATGGGGCTGGTGTTCTACTCACTGAGCCACAGGCGCCGCCCCATTTGAGGATATTTAAACATTCTTATTATTCCTAAGCCTCAGTTACTTCTCCTTCCTGCTTTTTTGTTTCTATTTAAGGTATTTTGTTATGTAACTGATTAATGTGGCATAAATTATGATCTACATTTTAATTAGGGATCTTGGATGGGAACTGTTACATTAGATTTTAACTCATAATTTTTTCTTGTCTCCCGAATATACTTTATTTATAGGGTATAAACAAGTGTTTTGTGAGTGGTTTGCTGAGTTCACTGCTCTTTATTTATGCTGTTTGTGAAAGGTTCTTATGACTGCTCTGTCTTACACCAAGGATGACCTCGGTGGTATTTGCCAGCCCATTAAGAATGACTTAGACCCAGGTTCACATATTCCAGCTTTCCTTTCTTATGCATAGGCCAGTGGCAGGTTGTACAGGACATGGGAAGATAGTTGTTTTTTAGCTCTTTAACTCTGTCGTTGTCTTAAGGCTGGCACACTTGGAGGTTTCACCTCTCCCTGTTTTCTTCTGCCTAAAACAGAGGAAAACGTAAATCACTAGGTTTGAGAACTCTGATGAAAACTTAGGTGCAAAAGATTGGAGTAGCTTATGAAGGCCTCTATTGCCTCTAGCAGTTGCCCCTAGCTGCTGCTATTATCTAAAGCTTGTGAGGATTAGAGCATGGAGGACTGGGATATGGAACATATGTCTGCTTGTCTTTTTTTTTTTTTTTTTCAGATTAATATGAAGGCATACGATTAGCTTACATTGTTTGCTTTGTTAAGTAAAGTCCAACTTATATTTGTTCCCTTGACCCAGGAGTTGTGCCATATACTCTTACATTATACCTGTTAGGTGAGAGCACACTAATCCCCCTCCCTCTACATCTCATCTCCCCTCCCTCCCCCCGGAGTTAAATTGTATTTTCCTCTGGTGTGGGTATTTGTTCATCTATTAGTTTCGTACTGAGTACCTTGGATTCTTGCTTTTCCATTCTTGTGATACTTTACTAAGAAGAAAGAATGTGCTTCTACTCCTAGGTTAAAACATAAGATGTAAAGTCTTTATCTGTTTTTATGGCTGAATAGTATTCCCTGGCATCTTTTTTATCCCTGAAATAATGGCATGACTTTTAAGTGTTCTACCAGCAAATAGCCGTAGGTTACAGGGTTTAATACATCTAAAGTTGATAGTAGTCATCTTTTGTAGCTCAATGTTGAGATACTTAATTTGGTAATTTGACCACTAAAACTCTTTTAAAAATCTGTTTAAAATTATGTATTGGTATGTTTAAGGACTGTTAATGAATAAAAGAACATCTTTTATGGATCAGAGTTTAATTTAAAGGCAAGTTATATGTGGCAATCTTACCTCTCTTTTTAATCTTTTATTTATTGTGTATTCTCTGTTTTGGTGAAATGAGTTCATTTATGCAGAGGGTCTCTGTTAAATTTTTATTCCTCATATGTAGTGGTTCCTGATTATTTTCTAGCTGTTATCTGTCTGCTTTTAATCATAAGACAATGGCTATTTTAAATGCCATTTAACATGTTATTTTGTTGAAATATGGTAATTTTAACAGTTTTTCTGCATATAGCTGATATTTAAATAAGTGGTGTTTTTTAAATGGTTGCTCTTTATTTTTAATATTTCTGAAATATCTTGAGCATTTATCTTTGATTACTTAGGCCATAAGGAATTAATTATTGTATTTCTCATGTTTTTCATTAAAAAGAATGTTATTCTTTTAAGCGTTACTTAATAGAAATACCAGGTATTTTGAAGTGTAAGTATGCATGGACTTTGAAATATTCTAGACTCGCTACCTATTGCTTTTGTTGGTGAGAAATACTTAATTTTTTTCTATTTGAATCAAATATTGTATATATTTGATTCAGTTTATTTGCTGTGTTAGAAATAGGAAGCATATTTTATGGCATTTATTAATACCTTTGGAGTGTTCAAGAATAGTATTCTTGGCTTAGCTCCCATAGCTCAGTGGTTAGGGTGCTGGCCACCTACACCGGAGCTGGCGTTTTCCAACCTGCCCGGGTCTGCTAAATAACAATGACAGCTACAATAAAAACAATAGCTGGGCATTGTGGTGGGCGTCTGTAGTCCTAGCTACTTGGGAGGCTGAGGCAAGAGAATCACTTGTGCACAGGAGTCTGAGGTTGCTGTGAGCTATGACGCTACGGCACTCTACCAAAGGTGACAAAGTGAGACTCTGTCTCAAAGAAATGTATTCTTTAAAATTGTCATTTTTAAATTTTTTTCTATAATTTGTCTTATGTTTTGAAAACTTACTTAAAAACACTCCTAGTAAATGTTGTCTTTTTGACTTAATGTTATAAATACAAACATTAATTTACAAATTATTAGATAATGTTAATGTGGACTTTTTGTGCGAAAGATAATTATAGCTTTTCGGTAAAATGGAGGAGAAGTACACTAAATATAAGCTGTCAGTACTGTTAACTTTTGGTTTGGGTTCTGTTTTTTAGGGTTTTTTTTTTTCCATGTGTATTCTCATTTGCTGTTTAAGTAGCAACTTTGTATTGTGATTGATTGTCCTTTTTAAAAATGCTGCACTAACTATTGGTCATTCTCATTTTTAACAGGGTTATTTTGCTCCCTCTACTGCCTGCCCTATCTGTGCATCTGTCATTATCATTTTGTTGTTGTTGGTTTGTTTTTGGTCAAAGTTTCAGGGAACTAACGATAATTTGAGCAACTTTTGTGACTTTCTAACATTTAAAACCTTGATTGATGTGCTAACTCTCACAGCATGAATTTGAAATTTTGGGCCTTGAAAGCTTGCAATTTACAGTACAATTGATTTTTTTTTGTCTCATTTGCCTTCTGCAGTGAACTTCATCATTTTTCATTTATTTCTTTTATCTCAGGGGAAGGCCTTTCAGCCTCCCGCCACTCTTTGCGAACAGGTCTGTCTGCCTCAAACCTTTCATTGAGAGGAGAATCGCCTTTATCTCTTCTTCTCAGTCATCTTCTTCCTTCTTCAAGAGCTGGAACCCCGGCAGGCTCGAGGTGTACAACCCCAGTACCCACCCCTCAAAACAGTCCTCCTTCCAGCCCTAGCACCCGTCGCCTGACTTCCAGAAGTTCCCAACAGAGTCAGCTTCAGGTCCCAGAACTACTGGTTTCACCTGTCAGTGATGACATTCCCACAGTAGTAATTCATCCGCCTGAGGAAGACTTAGAAGCACTGAAAGGCCAGGAGCAGAAGAATGAGGAAAATGTTGACTTAATTCCAGGCAACTATCCAAAAATCTTCCATGTGTGGTGCTTTCTGCCTCTGGATCACTTGCACTTGGAATGCCTTTCAGCACATAGCTTGAGCAGCATATGTAGATAATGCTTACAATTTATTTTGACTTCTGCATGTTTGTTTCTTTATAGTATATTGTTGAAGAAAATAGAATTATTAAAATTTAAGTTATGAAAAGAGTACAAAGAAGACTACTATAAATTTAAGCCCATTCACAAATAGTCACTAAGATTTTAGAGGTGAAAGCATTTGAATGGTTTAGAAAAGCATAGACATTTTTTATGATTAAAACTTTGATTTGCCATGGATTTACTTTAGAGTGGTGGCTTATCTTCTTGTGTATTCACTCATAAGGTGAATGAATACATACATGTACATTATAATGAGGTGATGTGCCTTTTATCCGATGCTTTTCTCCAAAGAATGTAGTACATTTTATTTAGCCTTTTTAATAAAGATAGTCGTTAGAGAACTTGTCTTCTTAGAGGCAAAAATGAGAAAAAAAACATTCAATCCTGACTGCCTGGAATCAGCATTATTTCAAACTGGTATTTATGTTTTGGATTAGAATTTAATTGCTCTTTATTTAAGGCTGTGTCTATCTTTAATCCAAATGTACTTCGAAATTTTTAGGATGAGAACTCCTATAGTCATGGCTAGAAGGAAAAAAAAAACCATACACACACACACACACACAGTAGAACCTCTGTAAGTTCATTACCCAAGGGACTGTACCAAACTGGTCAACCCAAGGAAGTAGACCTAGTGTGCTGATCCATACATGTGGTGCATGTCTGGTCTATGAAAATTATATCAGCTTAATGAGGTGGTTAATGTAGGGAGGTTGGCCAACTAGAGATAGGTTCTCCTATGTGTTTTTGTGTGTGTGTGTGTGTGTGTGTGTGTATATATATATATTTTTTTTCTTTTTGAGACAGAGTTTCGCTCTGTCACTCAATTTAGAGTGCAGTGGCATTATCATGGCTTACTGCAACCTTAAACTCCTTTCTGTACTCAAGGGATCTTCCTTCCTCAGCCTCCCAAGTTGCTGGGACCATAGTGTGCCACCATACCCAGCTAAGTTTTCTACTTTTTATAGAGACAGGGTCTGTCTTGTTCTTGCTCAAGTTGGTCTTGAACTTCTGATCTCATGCAGTCTTCTTACCTTGGCCTCCCAGACTACTAGGATTATAGGCATGAACCACCATGCCTGGCCTAGAATATGTTTTTATATATGAATTAGAAAAAACTATTTTATCAGTGGATAAAAGGTTTAGAACTTAAGGGCCGTAAATTATGGTTCTTCCTTATCTATTAAGTATGTATTTATACAAGTCTTTATTACTTAAATTTTGATAAAGTATGTTTTAGTGACTTTTATTGATATTTTAGCTAAACCTCATTGTGACATTAGTGGTTATAATCACTTAAGTATTAATCATACTTTTCTAAAATACTGATAATATCTAATACTTCAGTTGTAGTTGAGTCATTAACCTATTTGTACATATGCATTTTTGTAAGTTAGTTTGTTAGAAAAGTTAAAACTTCCCTCAGTTATACATCAGGAAAGGTTTGGTCTAAATCAGGGGCGTCCAACCTGGGGGCTGTGAGCCGCATGCTGATTTTGTGAGGACTTTTTTTGCTTATTTGTGGTGTGAAAAGTATGCATAAACTTTTTTTTTTTTGCTCATAAGCTTTCATTAATGTTTGTGTATTTAATGTGTGGCCCGAAGACAGCTCTTATTCTTCTAGTGTATGGCACAGAAAAAAAAAAGGTTGGACACCCTTGGTAAATCCTCTGCAAATTCTCCATTTTTATCATTCTATAAAAAAATCCATCACTCTATTGGCTTTATATCAATTGTATTTAATCAAAGCTTATTTTGGTTGTAAAAAGGATACCCTTCTAAAAGTACAAATGCAAATTTATGGTGTTGTAATTATAGCTACCATTGTTTTATAGCTTGTTCCAGACATAGTGATAGATGCATGTCAAATATATTTTTGATTACAGTAATAATTGATGAGATTGATGTTATTTCCATTTTACAAATGAAGAAAAGATTAGCGATAGTAAGATCATACTGTATATGACCAGTGCAGGGATTTGAACTCAGGTCTACTTGCAGCAAAGTCTATAGTTGAGGATTTCATTATGAGTTTTACCAGTAATGAAATTGACAAAGCTTAATAATGAGATAACTGAATATAAGGAAGAAATAATTATTCAGAAAAAGCAGCACTATTTTAATTAAAAAGAACTGTCAAGATTTGCTATGTTTCCTTGAACAAAAAATGATTTTAAAGTTGCTCATTTAGGCCCCCGTTAAAGGAATAAAAGGAGCTATTAACTGAGAATTGAGAAACTTAAGTTTTTTATTTCCCAGGAGTTTTTTTGCCATGAGATTTGTCAGCCTTTCTCAAGAGAAGAAATAGAATGGAGGGAATTTCTAAAGATAAGAAAAAGCTCATAATTACTCTTTAAGAAGGCATCTGTATAAGGTATGTAATTATTGAGGAAAAATAGTAGGGACTGTTATACATTATTCCCTGTTTAAATTCCCGTGGTGCGTGAAGCACCCAGTAACTCTAGTGGTGTTTCCTAGAAGTCTGATACTGTCTCAGAGGAGGAAGGTGGCCTCAGCTTTACTTTGGAGAGACACTGCTGTGGTTTTGTGTTGTCATGGAGTAATTATTTATGCATAGCCATGATAGAAATAAAAGTGGTATTGCCCATTAGCTATTTGCTGGAGGACAATTATATATGTAAAAGAGGTGAACCTATTTTTAGTATTTGTAACCATCTTTTGTTTATAAGTCAGTGCTTCTGGACGTCAGCACTATTGACAGTTTGGGCTTCGGTAATTCTTTGCAGGGTGACTGGGTGGGAAGGAAGAGTCCTGTGCTTTCTAGGATGGTTAGCAGCATACTTGCTTCTACCCTGATAGCCAGTATTGCTCATCCCAGGTGTGACAACCAAATCTGTTTCTAGATAGTGCCAGATGTCCCTTGGGGCTATAATCTTCTCTGGGGTGAACCACTGCTTCATCTAGCTCAACTTTCAAACTTTTATGGACAAAAAACTCTGGTATCTTTGATTTATCTTTCTCTAGTTAGATGGTATTTGAGGGGGAAAAAAAAGTAAGTGGAAAATGATAGATTTACTGGAATGTGATTTTTAAAATTCCATTGTTGATTTTATTTATATATTCTTTCCTATTTTTCCTTGTTCTTTCTTCTTTTTTCTTTTTCTTTAAAATTGTGACAAGGCCTCACCCTGTCACCCAAGGTAGAATGCAGTGGCATCATATAGATCACTGCAACTTCAGAGTCCTGGGCTCTAGCTATCCTCCTGCCTCAGCCTTCTGAGGAGCAGGGACTTATAGGCATGTGCCACCATGCCCGGTTAATGTTTTTTCTTTCTCTTAAAGCAAAGTAATATGGTCCTTCTGAGTTATCTGTGTTAACTGTTAAGACAGAAAGCTTTATTTCTTGTTGATTTACTTATTCAATTCGGACTGCTGGTAATTTGTAGGAATTAACTGATTGAAAAAACAGCTTTTTAATTTAGCTGAGGTTGGAAGGACTACATAGTCATGGTACAGAACTCTCACATGTACCTGGCATGTCAATTTTGAAAAAGGGATAGGTTCAGGAGGATCAGGTTAGCCGAGTGACTTCAGGTCGTACATTCTAGCTGTGTCAGTATTGACTTTGACATAATTTCTGCTCATTGCACTGTGTTTCCTTCCTTTTCCCCACTCCTTTTCCTTAATTCTGGCAGTTTAGACTATTCTGGAAAATTGTATTATGTGTTCTTATGATAATGCACCCACATGTTGAATGCATTTAGCTGTTGGAAAGATGTAATGCTCAGTTGCATTTGCTACCAGGTCTTAGTGATACTTTTAATTGTCTCGTGTGGAAGTAGTAGGAAGCCACTGGAAAAAATGCTGGTTAACTAACCCCACCCTTCCACCTCACATTGGGCAAGGAGAAGACTGTCTGGAAGTTTAAGAACAAAGGACAAAGAAGAGGAATCTCAGTAACTTTTCAGTGCCAGGTTAATATAGTAGAAAATGAGTTAAGGCTTAAAAAATAGTTTTTATTTCAGAATTGATTAACTTCTCCAAAGAATGATCACATGGCTAAATAGATTACAAATTAAGATTTCAGGTCACATTGAAGACCTAGTTTAAGTACTTAACAGAAAAGTGGCTATCACCAGTAGTCCTCTGTCATTGAGTTACATCAACCCAGATGACTTAGTTTCAATGTTCTTTAGCTCTAGTATGTTCTGTTCTACTAAAATGAATCAAGTATATCTGATGTGCTTAAAATTCCATTACTTGATTATCCCAAATTAACTTCAGAGTTTATAGGCTCTAATCACAAAACAGATTTTTAACTGAATTTTCATGGGTCGCTACTATGAGTGGCACAGTTAAAACTAAAAAGTTTACTGTATGTCCATGCTTTATAGTCCCTGTAATATTTGTGTTTTAGGTATTATTGGTCTGTATTCTTGTACTTGAAAATCTTTGACGTTTTGAGAAAATGAGATGCATTTAGAAATAGAAGTCTATGTAATGTACTTATATTTAAAATTTTTCAAATTTGAGCTTTTCGCAGATTTCATAGTATACTGGTCATATACTAAGTCATGTTTTTATTTAGGTTGTTGTCGTGGTATGTTGCTGTTGACTATCACTTGAAATATATACACTAACATTTGAACATATATCTCCATTTGTTACCCAATTAACTATCATTTCTAATCCAAATAAGCTAATTTTTTATGGCTTTGATCAGAGGTTTGAGTGAGTTGCTTAAAGTCACATAGATACCAGTGGCAGAGAGTACATATTTTAATGCAGATTAATTGTAAAACCCTTACTATTTGCCCTTACATTGTAAAATAAACTTGTGTATTGTATTTTAAAGTTGTATTTCTTAGGAGTAATGACAGTAGGCATTATAGTTGAATGTTACTAAAGAGAAATGAAAATTCTTTAGGAAACATAATTATGGAGCATTATATTAATTCAAACTACATTTAGTTGATACCATGTACATCTCCTAAATTTTTTGAGTTACACTTAATGTGTGCAGAGAATTTAGTTGGTGTTAGCTTTAAATTGGTATAGTTAGGCATCATTAAGCTCTATGCAATTTTCACGTATATAATATATTGAAAGTATTTTGCTAAGCTGGGTATTCATAATGATAATTAGATTAAGGGCTTTCTTCTATCCTTTGTGGTTCCACACCAATTAACTTCTTTTTTCTTTTTGCAAAAGGCCACCATTTAAAAAATACCATTTACATTATTTTAAATATTAGAACATACAGCTTCATTATTGCTTCAGTGTCATTCTAGTTTTGCTCGTATGTTACTAACACCTGGCACTTTTTTTTTTTTTTTAACTCCTCACATTTGCTTTTATAATAAATCATCACTTTCAGGATATGAGCAGAGTCAGGTTGTGCAGGGAGTTTTCTCCTTACTAATTTGGAATTTGTTTGTTCTTAAATACAGGTATTTTAGCCTCTCCTCAGTCTGCTCCTGGAAACTTGGATAATAGTAAAAGTGTAGAAATTAAAGGTAATGGAAGTGGAGGAAGCAGAGAAAATAGTACTGTTGACTTCAGCAAGGTAATTATGTCATTAGCTATAAATTTCCATAATCATTCTTTCTTACTGAGAAAAGAAGTAGTGGTTTGTGGCTCTGAGTGTAGTAATGTTTTAATAGACTGGTGCTTTACTAATGTGATGTCGTGATATGTTAATTGAAGGCCAAAAATTGTGAGAATGTTTATAGTTAACTTCTGAGTACTTGATTAATTTTACATGCTTATTTTAGAAATTCTAAAAAGGAATATATGAATAATATGATATTTCCATCTATACCTAGCTTTTTAACTCTAATCATTAGTTCTGGAGCTTCCACCACTGAAAGGGTTAATTCTGGAAGTGATGTTATAGTGCTAGCAATTATCAGCCTTTCCTGGGCTGTAATGTGATCCAGAATTACTCACAGTCTATGGTGTTAGTACTTTCTGGAATGCTACGGAGAAATGTATTAGTTCTTTCCTTTGGGTAGGTAAAGGCATGGATTAAAAACAAAAACCCATCTCAACTATGAGTCTTTTAAAATTCTGGTAGATGATTATTTACTTGAAATAGGAAAAAAACCCTTACTTTAATAGAGTTTAAATTACAACTGAATTTAAAGTATGCCTTATGAATACTTAGGAACAATTGTGATTCTATGTAGCCATTGAAATTTTTTGAATCTTAATTTGCTATAGGATGGTGTTCATAAAATTTTAATATTCATGCATCCAATGTAAGGCTTTTTATTAAATGTGGTTATGTCAAGCAAGATTCATTTATCTTAAGCCTTTTATTCTATGATGTGCAGTCTGTAAGTCACATTGTACAGAAAAGGAGTTTAAATGATTTGCATTATAGCTTTGCCGATCTTAATTTTAAAATTATGGAACGCTTAGTTACATTAGGGATGTTAACTATACAGAAAGGCTATTGTACTTATAATTCTTTTAACTTGATCTTATTTTTACTGGTACTCCTATTATTTTATATTAGTGAAAAGTATTCCGTAACTAAATTGCGATTTATTCCTTGTTAAATAAATAAATTAATATAATTTACGTTATAGATATCCTCTAGACATGGCAGTTGCCGTTTATTTTTGTTCCTCTGTCACAGTTTTACTTTTTTTTACTTGGCCTATCCTTGTGTACACCTCCTTGTCTCCTGTTGGGCAGGAGTCTGCCTCCTGGCACTGTAGTTGTGGCACACTGGGTGTGGGACTCAAGAGGCCCGCTGTAAGTGCTGGTTTTATTTTTAATAGCTAGCCCTGTAAGTGGTTGTTTAGTGACTTGTGTGAAACTGCATATAAATTAAGAAGTTCATATACTTTGATACCATGTTTGCAACCTTTTCCTTGTAATTATACACAGAAAACTTAAATTTTATTATTATAGAATTATTATTTATCTATACCAACAAAGGCTATTAACTTTAGTTTTAAATAAAAATAATGCATTTTTTCCACTTAGGGATGTACTGGCGAATGTCCAGATTTTTTTTTTTAAGGGGACTTATATTAAGTGACTAATTCATTTCTACAATTAAATAATAGAAAATCATAACATCAGTATTTTTATAGCACTGTGTATAATTTCATGAGCAGTTGTTAGTTTGTGAACAATATATTTGTCCTTAATAGTTTTTAATGAATACTGCTATATTCATTGAAAATTTTCTCAAGTTTATGTTTGACAATTTAGATCTCTGAAATAGTAGAGATTGTGACAGTTAAAATAGTAGTAATTGATGAAGATGTGATTTGCTTGCTTTTTTGTATTTGTCTATTTCATTCTTTATATTTGTGAAAACTTTGACATTTATATGTTCATTAGATCACAAGTTTTGATTAGCAAATAGTCTTGAAAAGCGTTTCTTTCCTGTTTTTTTCAAAATAGTCTTATAAATACTATGCATACTTCGTTTTTAATTATTATTTGTTTGTCAATAGGTTGACATGAATTTCATGAGAAAAATTCCTTCGGGGGCTGAGGCATCCAATGTGCTGGTAGGAGAAGTAGACTTTTTGGAAAGGCCTATAATTGCGTTTGTGAGACTGGCTCCTGCTGTCCTCCTTACAGGGTTGACTGAGGTCCCTGTTCCTACTAGGTAAAGTTACTTTCAGTTACATTCTCTCATTTTATCCCTGCAAGGTCTGAGGAAAAAAAAATTCTCCCTGCAAATTCAAAACCTAAATATTATTCACTGAATGAGCAAGCATGTTGTTTTATGATGTATTATGATAAAAGCTCATTTTAATTGTGTTAATATTCAACCATTGTACCAAATGCTTTGAATCTTAGTGCATGAAAGAGTTTTCTTCCTGAGATTAAAAAATAAAATAAACATCATCCTTTTGAGACATACCTTGCATTTGTACTTTCATAAAACATTTGGTTTTTTCATTGGTATAGTGATGAGTTTAAAAAAAAAGAAGTTTGGTTTTAAAAAACAATGTATCATTTTAAATGTGTTATCTAATGTTCCATTGTACACGGTGGAGTTGGAGAGTATGGAATTGAATCCTTTTCTGTTACTTTTTATGGGGATAGGATTAATTAAGCTTGACTTAAATTTTCTAAGTTTTATTTGTAGAATGAGGATAATCCTTTATAGGATTGTAATAATACCTTTGAATTAGGCAAAATGTGTTGTTCTGTCCTGCATAAAATTTGCTGTTCAGTGTATATTATAAGTAAAAAAAATCAAACTGGGGGTAACATCCATAACAATTAGTAGCATGTTATAAAGGATATTCAGTATGTTAGCTATTGACTGTAGAAACTTAATTATACATGAGATTGATCTTTTAAAATATTTATTATTTTTATAATGTAAGTAAATATGAAGAATTAACAAGGGCTTGATGGAAAATACTTATTTTTCATTTATTTTACTCAGTTTCATTAATGATGCATTGTTAAGATAAGTCAGAAAAATAATTCCGTGGTTCATATGTAAATTCTATAAAGTAGGAGGATAAATATGAATATAAATATTTTTCTATAGTGTTAACTAGGATATAACAAAGTAAAAAATTAAGTATTTTTTATTTAGTCCCTAGGATAATATGAAGTTTGTTGTTAAATTTGGGGGTGTAAATAAAAATTCTTTTTCCTTTCAAAATAGATTATTTGACTAAAATCCCATAGATGCAACATGAGTTTTTATCCAGAACTATAATTTGAATGATTGTGGATTTTTTGTGTATGCTCTTTCAGTGTTTTATTTGGCAAATTTTACTTTCAAGTACTTGATGGAATTATTATTTACTTTGTTTACTAATTTACATTTTTTCAGTAGAGACCAGATTTATTTGTTTTATCCAAAAGGATATGGAAATTTTTTTTTTTTTTTTTTTTTGAGACAGAGTCTTACTCTGTTGCTTGAGCTAGAGTGCCATGGCCTCAGCCTAGTTCGCCTCAGACTCCTGGGCTCCACCTCAGACTCCTGGGCTCAAGTAGTCTTCCTGCTTCAGCCTCCTGAGTAACTGGGATTATAGGAAGGTACCTTCACATCTGGCGACTTTTTCTGTTTTTTGTAGAAACAGGGTTTTGCTATGTTGCTTAGGCTGATCTTGAACTTCTGCCTCACCACCATGGCCAGCCTGAAGATGGGTACTTTTAATGTACAATATTTAGTTTCTTTTCTTTTCTTTTTTTTGTTTGACTGGAGCCGGCTTCAAACCCACAACCCTCGGTGTATGGGGCTGGTGCCCTACTCAGTGAGTCACAGGTGCCACCCAATATTTAATTTCTTAATTACTGTTTTACCCTAAGGAAGAGTGATAACTTGATGGAAAATTAATTATGAATGCCTTTTTGGGTTTATGATCTGCTTTCCTTTGAGTGGAATTACCATCTTTTTTCAGAGATTGTTGTGGGAGAATGGATGAGGTCTGAGTGTTATTTCTGTGTTTGCATTTGAATGATTTTTTTTTTTTTTAAAAATGATTATCTAGTTTCGTGTATATATATATACATATATATAGAGAGATATACATATATCTCTCTCTCTATATATATTTTTTTTGAGACAGAGCCTGGATAGAGTGCTGTAGCATCACAGCTCACAGCAACCTCCAACTCTTGGGCTCAAGCCATTCTCCTGCCTCCGCCTCCCAAGTAGCCGGGACTACAGACGCCCGCCACCACGCCCGGCTATTTTTTGGTTGCAGCGGTCTTTGTTGTTTGGCAGGTCTGGGCTGGATTCGAACCCGCCAGCTCAGGTGTATGTGACTGGTGTCTTAGCTGCTTGAGCCACAGGTGCCAAGCCATAGTTTTGTAAATGTTTGTTCATTTTCAAATCTATGTGTTTTAATGTTTCTTTAGGTTTTTGTTTCTATT
This sequence comes from Perodicticus potto, assembly GCA_963574655.1. Lineage (NCBI taxonomy): Eukaryota > Metazoa > Chordata > Mammalia > Primates > Lorisidae > Perodicticus > Perodicticus potto. The sequence continues at coordinate 29,905 of CAUYRH010098402.1, forward strand.
ACTGGGTCCAGCAGGCAAAGCACCTCAATACCATGAAATTGGAAGATCAATAGCTACTCTGATGACAGATGAGGTAATTAAAATATGCTAAGATCTCTTTGAAGTAAACACTGAGTATGAAGCATATATATGTTAAATCACAGTCGTTTCATAGTGAAGTTTAAAAAAAATTATCCTTACTGTCTGTACTGTTTTTCTTCATGTTTACTCTATAACTATTTGCCATTCATGAGGTCCTGAATGCCTTTTTTGTCAGGATCAGTGGGTACTTTTAAATTTTTTTTTTTTGAGACAGAGCCTCAAGCTGTCGCCCTGGGTGGAGTGCTGTGGCATCACAGCTCACAGCAATCTCCAACTCCTGGGCTTAAGTGATTCTCTTGCCTCAGCCTCCCAAGTGGCTGGGACTATAGGCGCTGGCCACAATGCCTGGCTATATTTTGGTTGTAGTTGTCATTGCTTATTTGGCAGGCCCGGGCTGGGTTCAAACCCGCCAGCTCTGGTGTATATGGCTGGTGCCTTAGCCACTTGAACTATAGTCGCTGAGCCTTTAATTTTTTTTTGTTTGTTTTAAGCATTTGTAATTATTGACTACCTTCTTAAAATTTTTTTCATCTGTTTCAATCTAGTTCAAGGTACCATTTCTTTTGGTTTTCCATGGAAATTGTTTTGCTTATATATTTCTTTCTTCCATTTGGGGACCTAATCTGTGACCATGGCATTAGTGACTTCCTATGATATATTTAGATTTAAATGCATACTCTTTTTTTTTTTTTAAAAAAAAAGAAATTTAGGGATATAGTGAGACTCTGTCTCAATAAATAAAAAAGGAAATTTAGGCATCAAAGCTTAGTGCTAGCGAGGAAAAAAAAAAGAAATTTAAAAAAAGGAGTTTTATGGACTTTTATGACCACAAAAGCAATCATGATAAAAGCTTATTTTTGCCCTGTGCTGAGCACTTTATGTGTGTTAACTTGGTAGGCACTCACACTAGCCTTATAAAGTGGGTACTTTTGTTTTCCCTATTTTGCAGTGAGTAAAATTAAGACATGTATCGGTGGCTCAAACCAAAAATTACATGGCTAGTTAGTAATATAGCTGAGTTATGATTCAAATTACATCTCCAAGGCTGGTGTTTTTGTTTTTGTTTTTTAAACCTTGAAAAAAATTACACAAAAGCTTGGCAAGGTGGCTCTCGCCTGTAACCCCAGCACTCTGGGAGGCTGAGGAAGATGGATTGCCTGAACGCAGGAGTCAGAGACCAGCCTGAGCAAAGGGAGACCCATGTCTCCTAAAAGTAGAAAATTAGCTGAGTGTTGTGGTAAGTGCCTGTAGTCCCAGCTACTTGGAAGGGTGGGGGAGGAGGATCACTTGCTCCCATGAGTTTGAGGTTACTGTGAGGTTTGCTGAGGCTCTGGCACTCTAGCCCTGGAGACAGAGTGAGACTCTGTCTCCAAAAAAAAAAAAAAATTACTAATTATCTTTGAATCTAGTCAAAGACTTGATGCGGTGGCTTACTCCTGTAATCCTAGTACTCTGGGAGGCCAAGGAGGGTGAATATCCTGAGCTCAAGAGTTCGAGACCAGCCAGAGCTAGACCAAGACTCCTGTCTTTTAAAAATAGCTGGGTGTTGTGGCACGAGCCTATAGTCCCAGCTACTTGGGAGGCTGAAGAAAGAGGATTGCTTGAGCCCAAGAGTTTGAGGTTACTGTGAGCAATGACGCCACAGCACTCTACCTAGGGTGACAAAGTGAGACTTTGCCTCCCCCCCACCCCCTAAAAAATACATAGTTAAAGCTCCTCTAGTTGGATTCATGGCTTTGGCCTCAATGTCCCCTTTAAAACTTCTCTGGGCTGGGTGGCATCATAGCCTAGTGGATAGGGCTCCAGCCGCATACACCAGGGCTAGCTGGTTAACCCTGCCCAGGCCAGCTAAAACAACAATGACAACTGCAACAAAAAAAAAATAGCCAGGTGTTGTGGTGGGTGCCTTGTAGTCCCAGCTACTTGGGAGGCTGAGGCAAGAGAATCACATTAGCCCAAGAGTCCGAAGTTGCTGTGAGATATTATGCCACGGCACTCTACCCGGGGCGACAACTTGAGACTCTGTCTTAAAAACAAACAAACAAACTTCTCTGGGCTTATTTATTAAGTGCTTATTATACACCAAGCACTAGTCACTGAGGATTAGTAGTTTACAAACCCAGGTGGGCATACAGGAACATCAAATAACTTCAATAGGGCATAATTAACTATTAGATAGAATGTGTGAGAATGTGTGAATAGTTTCTGGTAATGGATTATAAAATGCTTAGTTTTTGTTCTCTGCAGGTTCACGAAATCTAGAACAGTAATGTCCAATGTGGTATCCGCTAGCCACATTTCAAACAGTGAACCACCACACAAGGCTAGTTTCTTATCATTTTGGATAGCTTCTTAAATGCATACTCTTTACTATTGTCTAAACAGATACTACCTGAACTATTCTAGCATACTTCTCAAAACTTACATCCTAATACTGCTCGTTCCTACTCCCTCCAGCGAAAGTAGTTTCCTTTTTGTTCCTCACAAGTACCTCTGGTTATTTAGGATTGCTAATTCCTCTGCCTGAGTACTTTTCTGCCACCCCTAGCCTATACTACCCTTTATATGATTTTTGTCCCTTATTTTGTCCAGATTTCCTTCTTTAAGGCACCTTCCTTGGCCACTGTGTTCTTTCCCTTTAGCCTCCCTTTCTGCACCCTGCTTTATGTTAGTCAAAACATATATCCTTTCCTATATTTATATATATTTTTAATTATTTGTTTCGCTACATTTCCCCTTAGAACTAAAGGTTCTGGAGTACAGAGACTTTGCCTTAATTTGCCTTTATTGGACTGTCTGTAGTGCTTAGCATTGTGTCTAGCAAATAGTAGGTGACCACTAAATATTTGTCATTTATTAAATTATTTAAGTAAAATTGTTTGTGTATCCACAATTATTTTCATAGACTAAATGACCTGTAAATGTCATAATAGAATGACATACACAGTGTTTTATTTTCTGAATGAGATAATGAGTATTTCTCATGCACAATCTTCTTTTTAAAAAATTGTTTTATCTTAACACTGGTTTTTTTTTTGTTTGTTATTGTTAATTTATCTGATAATACAAATAATGGGCTACCTTTTATAGTTGTTACCCAGAGTAGGGTGCATCTGCCTGAGCTAAAAGTTAGGTAATTTTCTTTATATTGAACATACTTATGGTACCCAAAGTGAGTTTAGTATATGTAGAATTTTCTTTCAACTTTAAAATTCTTTTGCTCAGTATTTTTTTGTTTTTTTTTTTAGATATTTCATGATGTAGCGTATAAAGCAAAAGACAGAAATGACCTTTTATCTGGAATTGATGAGTTTTTAGATCAAGTCACTGTCCTACCTCCAGGAGAGTGGGATCCTTCTATACGCATAGAGCCACCAAAAAGTGTTCCTTCTCAGGTAAGAATCTAGAACTATTCTTCTGTGGGTTACTTTGTTTTTAGTTAGAATGTTTTGAATAGGTTATACATTTTTATGATTCAAAGATTAAAACTATATAAAGAGGTATACTCAGAGAAGTCATATCCCTGCATTGTCCCCTTTACCGTCTTAGCCGTATATCTGCCTCTTGTGGGTAACCATTTGTTATCCCATTAATTTTTTATTTTCTAGTTTTCATTCAGCATGTGGAAGTATGCACATGTATTGTCTTATTTATTCCTTTTACCAGAATTTAACATTCTAAATATATTCTGTTCTGCACCTTGCCTTTTCCCCATAACAATATATCCTGGAGATCTACTCTTAAGAAATCATGGCATTATTCCTTGCTCTTTTCATGGTTGTATTGTATTCCATTTATAGATGTTATAAATCATTTCATGATACTCATATACTATTTTGGTTTGTTCGTTTATTTATTTTTGAGACAGAGTCTCCCTCTGTCACTCTGGCTAGAGTGTAGTGGCTCATCATAGCTCATAGCAACTTCAAACTCCTGGGTTCAAGTGATCCTCCTGCCTCAGCCTCTTGAGTAGCTGGGACTGTAGGTGCCTGTCACAATGCCTGTCTAAATTTTCTATTTTTAATAGATATTGGGTCTTGCTGTGGTTCATCTTGAACTCCTGAGCTAAAGTGATCCTCTGACTTTAGCCTCCCAGGTGGTAGGATTACAGGTCTGAACCACCAGACCTGACTTCATATGCCATTTTAGTCTTGTGCAGGTGTATCTGAAGGATAGATCCCCAGAAATAGGATTACTGACTTAAAGGGGAATTCACCAGAGTTCCTTCTTTATTAACTTGAGTTGTTTTAGACTTCTATAATGATACATAAGAGTCTATTTCCCACTAACACAGTATGTTTCCAAACTTTTGTATATTTGTCAATGTGACAGATAACTTTATGTTACTATTTCAAGTTTTGTTTGTTCTTTTTTTCTCTGAGGTAGTCTCAGTCTGTTACCCTGGGCTAGAGTGCTGTGGTGTCAGCCTAGCTCACAGTAACCTCAGACTGCTGGGTTCAGGTGATCTTCCTGCATTGGCCTTCCAGAGTGCTAGGATTATAGCCATAAGCTACTGTGCCCAGCCATATTTCAAGTATTTTAATGGGGTTTTAATTTGCATTTCTGTAATTGATGTGGTTGAATATGCCTGATTATATGTTTTTGTTCATCACCCTCTGCCACCTTTTTTTTTGCCGTTTTTGGCCGGGGCTGGGGCATATGGGGCTGGTGCCCTACTCCTTTGAGCCACTGGCGCCTTCCATCTGCAACCTTTTTTTAAAAAAAAAATTTAAATTGTTCATTGATCCTTTGGGGTTTATCATGATATACATGAGTAGGCAGCCAACTTTATCTTTTTTCTGAATTGTTGCCTAATTGTTCCAGTTAATTAAAAAGTTAAGCGTTGACCCCCTTGATTGGTGATAACTGTCTTTATCATTAAGTAAACTTTTATCTGCATTTGGCTCTGTTTCTGGAATTCCTTTTATTTTTCATTGGTATTTCTGTTCATCAATCAATTACATTCTCTTTAATTTTGGAGGCTTTGGTATAATTTAATATCTGGTAGGTCTAGATTCGTTTTAGCTTTCTTCTTACTCTTGTTTTTCTGAGTTTCCATGGCTGTCTTTACACGATTCTTTCTTTTTTTTTTTTTTTGAGACTGAGTCTGACTCTGTTGTTCTTTTGCCCTGAGTAAAGTACTGTAGTGTCATTGTCACTCAACAGTAACCTCAGACCCCTGGGTTTCTCTTGAGATCCTCTTGGCCTCAGCCTCCCAAGTAGCTGGGACTATGGGCATGCACCACCATACTTGGCTAGTTTTATCTGTTTTTAATAGAGATGGAGGTCTTACTCTTGCTCAGGCTGGTTTTGAATTCCTATGCTCAAGCAATCTACCTGCCTTGGCCTCCTAGAGTGCTAGGATTACAGGTGTGTGCCATTGTGCCAGCCTTACTTTTATTTTTTCTATGTCAAGTTTAAAATTAGCTTTATATTTATAAAAATAAAATCTGATGGTTTTTGAAAGGTTATGATGACGATTAAATTCTCTTAGTGATTTGCGAAATAATTGACATCCTTATGACATTGAAGCTTCTGGCCAAGAACATGATGTATCTCTCCCATGTCTCTCCCAGTTTTTTGTTTCAAGTTGGTATCCTTAGGAATGGTACCAAGTTTTTCTCATCTATAACTTACATGCTTCTTGATGAGTGTTATAAATATTGTATCTTTGTTGCTTTTATATATGTATGAAGGCTATTTTTTATGTATAGGCATGACTCTTGAACAACGTGGATTTGAACTGTGCAGTTCTGATTATATGTAGATTTTTTCCGTAAATAGAATAGAAATATTTGGAGGTTTGCAAAAACTTGACAGAACTTTCAGATGAACTACATAGCCTAGAAATGACTGAAAAAGTTAAGAAAAAGTTAGGTATATCATGAATGCATAAAATATATGTCAGTATTTGTCTATTTTATCATTTATTTCCATAAAATATATACAAATCTGTTATAAAAAGAGAAAACTTATGTACACAGATATATATAGCACCATTCACAGAGAGAAATGTAAACAATATTAAGGTGTATTAAGTCAGAAGTGCCTAAAATTAACTATAGCACATGGTTTGTACGCTTCCATAATAATTTTGTAGCTACCTCGTGTTGCTATCTGGTGAACTTAAGTGTTGCAGGTTAACATGCAAGTATCCATGTCAAAATACCTGGTACTTAATTCCACATGAGCATTTGGTCTTTCTAGTATATTACACATTGCAGTAAAAGTGATCACCTATAGCCGTTTGGGTATTTTTCATTGTGTTTAGTGCAGTATCTTAAACCTCGAATTACACTGTAGGATCTATATGAATTACTGCTAGTGATGTTGGAAATGCAGTCCACAAACAGAGAAAAGTCATGATATTATAAGAAAAAGATGTATTGCTTGGTAGACCTCAAATTGAGGTCTGCAGCTGTGGTTGCCAATGTCCAGGTACATGTAATCCAGCCTGCGGACCATTGTGTAAAAGGAAAGGAGACTGGTACAGTGGCTCATGCTTGTAATCCCAACACTTTGGAAGTCCAAAGTGGGAGGATCACTTTGAGCCCAGGTATCTGAGACTAGTCTAGGCAACATATGGTCACCCTGTCTCAAGAAGACAAAAAACAAAGGGAAAGGAAATGCATGAAGTTATTGCTGCAGCTATGCCAGTGGGTGTAAAACTTTGAAAAGTACCTTTTTATCTTGTATTGAAAATGAAGCTTTTATGGGGGTGGAGGATTGCTATAAGAAAGGCACACCTATATAGTGATTTGATTCAAGAAAAAGCAGTGTCAGCTCGGTGCCTGTGGCTCAGTGGGCTAAGGCGCCAGCCACATACACCTGAGCTGGCGGGTTCGAATCCAGCCCGGGCCCACCAAACAACAATGACGCCTGCAACCAAAAAATGGCCTGGCGTCGTGGCGGGCGCCTGTAGTCCCAGCTACTTGGGAGGCAGAGGCAAGAGACTCACTTGAGCCCAGGAGTTGGAGGTTGCTGTGAGCTGTGATGCAACGGCACTCTATCCAGGGTGACATCTTGAGGCTCTGTCTCAAGAAAAAGAAAAAGCAGTGTCATTACATGACACCTTAAAGCAAAAGGAAGGTGAAGGATCTGAAACTGGAGAATTTAATGCTAGCAAAGGATGGTTTGATAATTTTAAAAAGAGGTTTGGTTTAAAAAAAGTCACCATAACAGGAGAAGTAGCTTTTGTTGACCAAGAGGGAGCAAATGGGTTCCTAGAGCAGATACCATTAAGAAAATCATTGAGGAGGAAGGATATCTGCCTGAACAGGTTTTTAATGCAGGAAGAAAGTACCCTCTTTTGGGGGAGAAATACCACAGAGGATATTCATCAGTAAAGGAGAGAAGCAAGCACCAGGATTTAAGGCAGGAAGGGAGAGGGTAACTCTTCTGTTTTGTGTAAATGTATTTGGATTTATGATCAGGACTGCCATTTCCTATACAGTACTCACTTCTGGTCATGAATAGAATAGACCAGTGGTTCTCAATCTTCAGAATGCTGCAGCCCTTTAATACAGTTCCTGTGGGTCGTGACCTACAGGTTGAGAACCGCTAGAATAGACACATACCACCTGCCAGTCTTTTGTTTACACAGACAGAAGGGCTGGACAATTACAACCCTTTTTGTGGATTGGTTACATCTTTGCTTTATTCCTCAAGTTAGGAAGTATCTTACCAGTAAAGGACAGCCTTATAAAATTCTTTTGATACTGGACAATGCCCTGACCATTCAAAATCTCAGGAGTTCAACATCCAAAGGTGTCAAGATAGTCTCCTTGTCCACAAACACAGCATGTCTGCTTCAGCCTCTGGTTTGGGAGGTCATAAAGACCTTTGAGGCTTATCGCATATAGTATTGTATGGAAAGGATTGTCAGTGCTGGGGAAGAGAACCTCAATATAGAGAACACCATGAAAGTCTGGAAAGGTCATGCCACTGAAGATGCCATCCTTGTTATAGAAAAAGCCATGAAGGCTCTCAAGCCTGAAGCAATAAATTCCTAATGGAGAAAACTCTGCCCAGATGTTGTGCATGACTTCACAGGATTTATGACAGAGCCACTCAAGGAAATCATGAAAGAGAAATAGACATGGCTAAAAAGGTGAAGAGTTCAAGATATGGATCTTGGAGAAATATAAGAGCTAATAGATAACATAGGAGAGGAATTGACAGAAGATGACTTGATGGAAGTGAGTGTTTCCGAAGCAGTGCCAGACAACAAGGAAGATGGCATAGGAGAAGCAGTGCCAAAACCAAAGTGGCTTTAGGCAGTCTGGCAGAAGGGCTCTGATTGTTCAAGACTGCTTTTAATGTCTTTAGAAACATGGACTCTTCAATGGCATGGACAGTGCAACTAAAGCCAGCGGTAGAAGGAGGATTGGTACTGTACAGGAACATTTTTACAGAAAAGAAAAATCACAAAAGTCAGACGTGTTGTATTTCCATTAAGTTACACTTAGAGTGCACCTCCTTCTCCCACCTCCCTTTCCACCTCTTCACCTCTTCTGCTTCCACCACCTCTGAGTCAGCAAAGCCAACCCCACCTCTTTTTCATCCTCAGCTTACTCAGTGTGAAGATGAGTGGGGTGATCTTTATGATGATCTACTTTCACTTATGAATAGTAAATACATTTTTTCTTCCTTGTGATTTTAATAACATTTTTCCTTTATTGTAAGAATTAGTGTAAGACTATAGTATGTAATACAACATACCAAATATATGTTAATGGATTATTTGTTGTAGGTAAGGCATTCCAGTCAATAGTAAGCTACTGGTAGTTTTGTTTTGGGGGAAGCAAAAAGTTACCTGGGATTTTCAATTGTACATGAATTGGTGCCCCAACTCCCACCCTCTTCAGGAGTCAACTGTATATTTTTTTTGTTTTGTTAATTTTCTTCTTTTATTGTATGTAGTTTTTCAGTCATATCATCTGTAATAAGAAATGTTTCTTTTTTCCTCCCTCATTTATTTTTAATACAGCTGCTTAATTTTCTTGAATAATACTTTAGCTATTTCCCATTGATTATAGACTATGATAATGTTGTGCTTTCCATTATTTTTGTTTTCTAGGAATTCTCTCTCTATATTTTTTCCTCCTTTCCCTCTAAGATGTAAGGAGGTAATCTTACTTTTACAGATGAGTCTTGCTGCTCTAAATGTCAAACTTGTAAACCAGGTAGCAAAAGTCTAGTTCAACCGATCCTTTGACTCAAGGGACTTCCTGTGATGACACAACTCTGTCTTTCTCTTTCTTCTTTTCTCCTTCCCCTCTCTTTCCTTCACTCTTTTTAGTCCTGCAACCACTTCAGGTAACAAATTAAAAGCTTATTTCTTTGTCTTCAAGTGAGGAGGAAAAGATCCTGTTCCTTTTCCTTATCCTGTTTCCTTTTCCTGATCCTATTCAAGGATAACACTCTTGAATTTGTGGTCAAGTGTAAAAGGAAATTGATTTTAATGAAAACATGTTTAACAACTCTCTAGCTACTTCTATTTTAAGGGATGTATTTTTGTAAAAGAAAAAGAGCTTTTTTTTTTTCCTTTAAAGAATATTTTTTAATAGTTAATGTAATACTTTAAAAACTGGTAGGATTAGATGAGGTTACTCACATTCTAGTTTTTGCTGAGTAGTAATTTGAAATGATATACATGAATATGTCTTATAGTATATTGATACTGGAATATTAGATTTAAAAAAGCTAATCATAAATTTAAAAATAGAGAAAAAATAAAAATATTAGACTCTATTTTTAATGTGCAATTTGTTCAAGAAGGAAGTTTGTATCAGGAAGCATTTCTTTCTTGGATCACTAATATGTTATCAATATTAAATCTGATGTTCCTGCTAATTGAAGATCCTATCATAGTTTTCTTAAAATAGAAATCTGAAAATATGTTTTTGTAAAATTCAGGAAAAGAGAAAGATCCCTGTGTTTCACAATGGGTCTGCCCCCACGTCAGGTGAGACTCCCAAAGAGGCCGCTCATCACGCAGGGCCGGAGCTGCAGCGGACTGGACGGTGGGTACAACGCTGATACGTTTTGCGGGTAGGGGTTGGTTTAATGAAAAACACATAAATACTCTGCTTCTTTCCAAGTATTTGGAACTTAATCTTGCACAATGATTTTTTTCATATTTTAAAAAGTTTGTATTATTTATGAAAAACTTATATGTGTCTAAAAATAATTTTAATAGTGTGTACCAAGCTATGGATCATATGTTCAGAATATTGCAGTTATATAGTACATATGTTTATAGATTAATTTTCATTGCTTATACAGAAAGTTCTTGCAGAAGGTGTAGAGTCCTATTAAAATTCCCACATAAGTTAGAGAATTATGGGAACAGAGAGTAATTACAACTGATAATTTTTTCTGTGTGTGCATAGATATAAAACTCTTATAATCATGAGATAGCGTAAAATTTTAGATGGATAAGCATGACTAAACCATTGTAATGATCTCTGGAAACCTACTTACCAAAATAAACAAGTTAATTTTTGGAATAAAGAGTAGAAATGTTGCCAGATGTAAATATTTGTAGAAGTAGATAAATGTTATAGTATTTTCATACTATAGAAGAGCATGTGGCTATTTATGTTATATGTCCCCTGGTGGTCAGTGTGTAACTAAATAATATTAGATCTTTGTTTAAAAGATTTAAGGTGCACTGTTGGGGATTTTGATGACGTGCCTGAAGGGTACAATGTATATGAGAAAAATAAACAACTAGCATACTGAACATAGATTTTAGAGAAGCTTAAGTTCACAATTAATTCACTGACTAATGAAATGTACTAGTCTTAGTAAATATAATAGAGAAAATTTTGCCAACAGTGCTATTCTATTATTAGGTTTATTATTGCTTCTTCAAACTTCAAACTGGAATAAGATTAGTCACTGAGAAGCACTGTGTCAGGCCCCCATTGATCTCATAGTCACTTGAGAGCATCTTTAAGCCATCTATTAAGTGACCAGTTATTGGTTAAATGATATAGATTCATTTTTTTAGATTATCAGTGGTGCCTTTTTTTATTGCAAGCTTGTTCTCCTTGCTGTATTATTTATAGAATAATTTCTTCCATCTGTCAGCACGTGTTTAGAATTTATTTCAGCATTAACCTACAAAAATTAGAATGGAAAAGCTTGAAATATCCAAAACATTTGAAAGCTTAAGGTTAATTTTTTTGTATTTTCCTGCAGTTGAGATTTGAACAATTCTCTCACTATATGAGTCAGAAAGCTTTACTGACTTACTGATTCACTTACCAGAGTTTGTTGAGTATCTTCTATGTCCCAGGCTATGCTGTGGACACTGGAGATATGGCAGTGAACAAGAAAAAGTCTCTGCTCCTTTTGGAGCTTATATTTTATTGGAATATTTTGAAGTTAGAAGTATCCAAAACCCCGATTTTTAAAAAAAGTTAAAGTGATATAGTTTTGATGTACAAATATAGATTTTAATCTACTAATTGGCACTTCTTAGTTTTATTTATATATATACTTGTTTGACTATGTAGTAAATTAAATATACTGAAATAGTTTTCAGGGTGTATTTGTTTTTCCTAGACAGAAATACTTAAATGTTTGAAGTAATAATTCTAAAAGTTATTGAAATTATTTAATTCACTCCTCATATGTTTAAGCGTAGCATATAGCATTCATATTAACGGATATATAGATTTTAATTGCCTTTCTGGTTTTTCTGAGAGTTGCATTTAAGATTTATAATGTAGGGAGGCGCCTATGGCTCAAAGGAGTAGGGCGCCGGCCCCAGATACTAGAGGTGGTGGGTTCAATCCCGGCCCCACCCCCCCAAAAAAAAAAAAACCCAAAAAAAAAAAAATTATATAGTAAATTATAAAATATTTCGTGTTAGCAATTTAAATATTGGGTGGCAATTCGTTATTTTTATATTTA
>CAUYRH010098403.1:0-23676 GCA_963574655.1 Perodicticus potto
CTTGAAATCTCTCCCTCTACCAGGAGCTTTGGTGTTTTCTGTATTCTTTTCTGTAAATCAATTCTGTCTTACCACGGAGGGGTGGGGGTGGGGGGGAAATAATGTAATGAAGAATAATAAAATACATATATTTATAAAAAAAAAAAGAAATATTCATGGTTACTTGATAAAGTGCCTTTTCCTTTTGGGCACTTCTAAATAAACACTGACAAATTCTCCTTCCCTCTAAAAAAAAAAAAAAAAAAAAAGAAGTGATGAAAGGAAACATCCTTGTCTTGTTCCTAATCCTAGAGGGAAAATTTGGGGTCTTTCACTACTGAGAATTTCTGGGGAAAAAACTTGGTTGGAATTTTGATGGTAATTGTATTAAATCTGTATTTTCCTTTGGGTAGTATGGTCAGCTTAAGTATTAAGTCTTCTGATCAACCATGAAATGTTTTTCCATTTATTTAGGTCTTCATTAATTTCTTTAAGCAATGTTTTGTAGTTTTCAGTGTACAAGTCTTTCACCTCTTTGATTAAATTTATTCCCACATATTTTATTCTTTTTGATGCGACTATGAATGGAATTGTTTTATTAAATTCCCTTTTGGATTGTTCATTACTAATATACAAGAATAGAAGCAATTTTTTTTTTCATTTTTACCGTAGTCTTTTTTTTTTTTTTTTACACCTCTTATTCCATGAATTCATAGGGAATAGGTTCCAGAAGCTCAGGCTCCTTTCTGTTGGTGCTCACAAAGTGGCACTTCAGTTGAACCCAGGTACCTTTCTCTTTGGCTGTCTTCTTTTTCTGATCATTTTCCTTCATGCATTTTAGGAAGCTATGCTGGCTCTTAGAGTGCTTAATATGGTCAATACGAACATTAATCCTCTTGGCAAGAATTTGCCCTTAACTTGTTTATTTACAACAATGCCAACTGTCTGCTGGGTAACAGCGTAGACTCTTCCACCATAGTAACATTTGTGTGGTCTTTTTGAATGGTACCCATTCACTGGATGTCTACAATATCACCTTTCTTGTAGATGTGCAAGTATGTGGCCAAAGGAACAATTCAAAGTTTTCTAAAATGCCTAGAGAACATGTATTGGGTGCCTCTCCTCTTTCCCTCTGTGTTATCATTTTGGTGAATAACACAAAGATGGTGCCTTGGCTGAAAAGCAACTGATGTTTTGTTTTTTTTTTTTTTTTGGCCGGGGCTGGGTTTGAACCTGCCACCTCTGGCATATGGGGCCGGCGCCCTACTCACTGAGCCACAGGCGCCGCCCAGCAACTGATTTTTTTAAGAGACAGGGTCTCACTCTGTCACCCAGGCTGGAGTGCAATGGAATGAACACAACTCGCTACAACCTCAAACCTGTGGTCTCAGGCAATCCTCCCACCTCAGTCTCCTGAGTAGCTGAGACTACAAGTGCATGCCACTGCATCCAGCTAATATTTTAAAAAATGATTTTTGTGGCATATCTTGCTGTGTTGCCTAGACTGATCTCAGACTCCTGGGTTCAAGCAATCCTCCCATGTTGGCCTCCCAAAGTGCTGGGATTACAGGTGTCCTTCATGGCTTGCCACAACTGATTTCTGTGTGTTGACTTTGTATCCTGCAACTTTGATGAATTTGTTTAGTAGCGCTAATATTTTTTATGTGTGTATGGATTCTTTAGGATTTCCTAGATAGAAGGTCATGTCTGCTGTAAGCAGAAAGCGTTTCACTTCTTCCTTTCTCATTGGATGTGTTTTTTTTTCTTGCCTAATTGCTACAGATAGATCTTCCAGTATTACGCTGCATTGAAGTTTCTGATCTTGAAGAGAAGTGATGAAAGGAGATATCCTTGTCTTGTTCCTAATCCTAGAGGGAAAGGTTTGGATCTTTCACTACTGAAAATAATGTTAGTTGTGAGTTTTTTGGCATTTATCAAGTTGACATTTTTTCTGGTACTAGTTTTTAAGCAGTTTTACCATGAAAGGCTGGATTTTGTCAAATGCTTTTCATGAGTATCAATTGAGATAATCATGTGTTTTTTTTACCTTTCATTCTATTAATGTGGTATATTTTTTGATTGATTTTCATATATTGAAACACCTTTGTATATCTGTGATAATGCCCACTTGATCACAGTATACAATTCTTATAACATGCTGCTGAATTTGGTCTGCTAATATTCTATTGAGGATTTCTGCATCTATACTCATAAAAGATACTGGCTTGCATTTTTCTTTTCTTGTAGAATTTCTGTCAATCTTCAGTACAAGAGTAATGCTGGCCTTACAGAGAAAATTAGGAAGTATGCCCTCCTCTTTAAATTACTTGCAATAGAAGAAAGGGATTGGTGTTAAGAAAGGGATTGGTGTTAATTCTCCTTTAAGTGTTTGGTGGAATTCACCAGTGAAACCTTTTGGTCTAGGTTTTTCTTTGCTGAAAGTTTTCAGATTATTGGTTCAATCTCCTAACTTGTTACAGGCCTATTCGGATTTCTATGTCTTCTTGAGTCAGTTTTGATAGTTTGTGTACCTCTAGGAATTTATCCATTCCACATAGGTCATCAAATTTGTTGGCACACAGCTGCTCGTAACAGTCTCTTGTGCTGTTTTCTGTGAAGTCAGTAGTTGTGTGTCTATTTTGAAGGGTTATTCTCAGTGTCCCAGATCACCCAAACATTTTCATTTCAGGGTCCCAGAAAGAATCGTTAAATGTAATGAATTTCTGCTTTGGGTGGCCTCTCGGCCCCAGCCTATCTTCATCAGCCTCAGTACAAAAGTGGCAGTGCCACCCTGGCTCAGACTCAGACATGGGGGCTGCATGAGTGTGACACCAAGAACTGGAGCAGACTTTAATGAGCACTCAGGATCCTGCTGAGGGCTTCCCAGCACTGACTCCTTAGTTCTCGCAACAGGCCTGTTGCCACTCCCATTTCACAGACACAGAGACTGAGGTTCAGAGAGGCCTGAAGTGTTTGCCCAAGGTCACACATCCAATATGAGCCCACATTTGAAACCAGATCTGCCCAGCTGTGTGCATTTTGGTGACTATGGTATATAGTCTCTCTCCTTCCTAGGGGAGAACATTCCAGAATGGGACAAAAGTGGGGGAATTCAAGCTCCAGCCTCCTCCCTGAGAACCGATGGCAGAGGAGATCCCCATCTGCTGCCAGGCACAGCAGCATATAACCCTCCACTGGGTGCCTGGAGGCTCCTATGAAAAAGCAAAGCGTAGAACAGGAAGAGGAATACAAACCAGCAGGGTATGTATATGTACTGAGATGCTTATATACATATGTAAAATGGTTTCTAGAGAAGTCCACAGAAACTAATCATGTTTCCTCTGAAGAAGTGAGTTAGGGGACTAAGGTTGGAGGTGAAAGGAGATTTTTATCTCATAATATGTGCTGTTGTACTTTTTTGGTTTTGTTTTAGGTTTGTGCATACAAGTACTTTAAGGTCCCTTTAGCAGCTCCCCCCAGGACAGCCCAGTCCCCAGCCCTGAAAGGGACAGGGCCAGGCTCAGTGAGTTGTCCCCACAGCCTTGTGGCCATTGCACTTCTCTGCTCCCAAAGCTGAGACACATTCCCAGACTCAGACCCAGAAGTCAGAACATCAAACTGGAGTCTTGTGGACCAAGAACCCCCAACTATGTGATCCTGGCAGAGTTACTTACCCTCTCTGAACCTCAGGTTCCTCATCTATTCAATGGGAATGATGATAATACCTGCCACAGAGAATTGCTACAAAGATTAAAAGAGATACCATTTGATGATCACAGTACCTGCCTGACAAAGAGTGAGCAATACTTTTTTATTATTTATATTATTTAATTTACTGATGTTATTATGTATAATCTTATCACTCCACCACCATTACCCAGCAGCCCAGTCTTTGGTGGGGAGGAGCACACTATCCTGGGAGAGGCTGGACGATGGTGCCCCCTGGTGGACACAGTCAGCACTGACCCTGAGAAGTACCAATCTGACTCCAGTCTAGAAAGAGCATGGTCAAAATTCAGCTTTTTCTTCATTATCTAATCCACATAGTCCAAATTCACACTGTGCTAGTCGTCCCTATCATATCCTTTACAGATAATTGCTGCCTAGCCCAGGACCCCTCCAGGGTCACACATGGCATCTGATTACCTGATCTCTTTAGTATCCTTTAATCCTGAACCGTATCTCAGCCTTCCTGTATCTTTCGTGACCTTGACATTGCCAGAGTTCAGGTCAGTTATTTTGCAAAATATCCCTCGATGAAGATGCATCTGCCATTTCCTCCTGGCTAGATTCATGGCGTTTTTGTCAGAAATGCTCAGGTGTTTGGCTGGGTCCTTCCGAGTTCGTCTCATCAGGAGACACATGGTATCAGTGTGTCCCAGCACTGGTGATGCTAACTCTAGCTCCCTCACCCGTCAGCACAGGGAAGTGAAGCTCCAAGCTACAGGAGTCGACAGTCACCTAAAAGTCAGTCTCCTCAGCTCAGGGTCTTAGCAAGTCTCAGGATAAATGCAGCAAGCCAAGAAATTGACTGCCACCACTCTGGGTCTCCTCTACACTTTAACTCCACAAGGAGCATGAGGGCTGGGAAAAGCAGTGCTGGCCTTCATGCCTTCAGCCCATAGGTCTGGCTGCCTGGAGTGCTTTCTGCTGCATCCATTTCTATTTTTCATTAAATTTTTTTTTATTTTGGGCAGTGCCTGTGGCTCAGTGAGTAGGGCACCAGCCCCATATACTGAGAGTGGCGGGTTCAAACCTGGCCCCGGCCAAACTGCAACAAAAAAAAATAGCCGGGCATTGTAGCAGGTGCCTGTAGTCCCAGCTACTCAGGAGGCTGAGGCAAGAGAATCACCTAAACCCCAGAGCTGGAGGTTGCTCTGAGCTGTGATGCCACTGCACTCTACCAAAGGTGACAAAGTGAGACTCTGTCTCTAAAAATAACAAGGTATTTTTATTTTATAAATGATTCATGAACACATTATCCTTGTTTGAAAAAAAGTACTTCGGGGCTGGCACAGTGGATTATGCCTTTAATTCAAGCACTCTGGGAGGCTGAGGCTGGTGGGTTGCTTGAGCTCAGGAGTTCAAGACCAGCCTGAGTAAGAGCAAGACCCCATCTCTACAAAAATAGAAAAATTAGCTGGGTGTTGAGGTGGGTACCTGTAGTCTCAGCTACTCAAGAGGCTGAGGCAAGAGGATCGCTTGAGCTCAAGAATCTGAGGTTGCTGTGAGCTATTATGATGCCACGACACTCAACCTGGGGTGACAGAGTGAGACTCTGTCTCAAAAAAAAGAAAAGTATTTAAGCCAAGGCTGATGACCCCCTTTGGAACCTCCCCTTCCCAAAACCTGTTTTGGTTTAAGATACACATACAGAGGGCACCAAAAAAAGGTATACATTTTAAGGAAGAAAAACCAGTATCAAAATTGTAATAGTATATACAAATAACATTTGTTATCTTGTATCATATCTCTTATAATTGCAGAAATCAAGTGTGACTTCAGAATTATAATTTTAATAGTTTTTTTCCTTTCTTAAATGTGTATACATTTGGGGGGCATGCTTTGTATCTACAACCCCAGAAAAAAACCCATACTATGTAGTATTCACTTTCCCTGATGGGCACACTGTAAAGATCAATCTTACAGAAATTTCCCTGGTAGGACATGGGGATTGAGCTAAGTATTTTCAACTGCATCATCATGTTGTAGCCCATGGATACACTAGAGGTTATTTAGCTGATCCCCTATGGACAAACATCTAAGTTGTCCTCAGTGTCATGCTGTTATGAAACACACACTCCCTATGCACATGACCCAGGGTACCTCTGAGGGAACCACCCACCTCTAAAAGGCCGAACCACTTCTGGGGCACCCACAGATTCCCCAGGGGACTCTTTGTTGAAGGGGATGAGGAGGGGCTGACAGACTCTTACTCACTCAACCTATTAGAATTACAGGACTCTTGGGGCTCAGAGCCTGTAGCTCAGCGGCTAGGGCGCCAGCCACATACACCAGAGCTGGTGGGTTCAAATCCAGCCCTGGCCTGCCAAATAACGACAACTACAACCAAAAAAGAGCCGGGCATTGTGGCAGGCGCCTGTAGTCCCAGCTACTTGGGAGGCTGAGGCAAGAGAATCGCTTAAGCCCAAGAGTTTGAGGTTGCTATGAGCTGTGATGCCACAGCACTCTACTCAGGGCAATGGCTTAAGACTCTGTCTCAAAAAAAAAAAAAAAAAAAAAAAACAAGAATTACAGGACTCTCGGGTCCTTGGAGAACAGCAGGGCTGGGTTTTTACAGGATGTTTCAAGGGGTCTTGGAGCTCCAGATGGAATGGGAGACAGGGAGGTGTTGAGCGGGTGGGAGACCAGAACCTCACCTCTACTCCCACCAGAGAACCCTCGCTTTTACCTGTTCTTCTCAATTAAGTGCCTTCAAAAAAAGAATCTCAGCTGTTTTAAAATTCAAAACCCTCTGATATAGTCTGACCCCTGTAGCTTGCCTTCCGATCTGTCCCTGCTCAAATAGTCTCCAGCTATGTTCCTCTTGGTGATGGTCATATGACCTGTACGAGCTTCTAATTGACTCCAGAGTTCCCTGCAGGTACCATCCTGGTGCCACTGGGGGTGGCAGTTGGTATGTTTGCTTTGACCCCTCAGTCCACCCTCCTGGGTCCTGGGAATCAGCACCCCCTCTTCGGCCCCTCGGAAGCTGTCAGTGCACATTTTCTGTGGATCTTCTCTGGCTCACACTTGATGGCCTGATTTAGTGTTCCCAAACTTTCCTGAGCATCGGGGAGTTTGTTTAAAATACATAGTGCTGGGTCCTATTCCCAGAGGTTCTCAGGGAGTGGATTTGGGGACAGCCCAGGAATGTGTACCTTTTGAAGCTTCCCAGGAGACCCAGAGGGCACAGGCCCAGGCACATGCACAGCAGTCAGCTGGCAAGGCCGCTCTGCTTGGCTGAGCAATATCCCCACACCCTGCAGGTAGGCTGGGGTAAAGGGGGCTAGAAAGTTGTTTTTCCCAGTTTTTCTGGATGGTGGGGCTCTCCACATTAATTAGAACCCATAGGAACCATCGATTTGAGCCAGGGTTTCGCAAAGTGGGGCATCTTACACACTGGGGAGGTTGTTTAAAATGCAGATTTTTGGTCCCCACCCTACGTCTGCTAGAGCTGAATTTCTGGAAGAGGGCTGAGAACTGGCATTTTGGGCAAGTTCTCCAGGTAAGGCCACCAAGTCCAACCCTTCCATACCCCTAAAAGTTGAGAGAAACTGAAGATCAAAAGAGTAAAAGTAACTCTCCCTGCCCTCCCCTGCCTCTGACTCTCCTCTCAGTCCAGCTCTCAATCCCTAGAATTTCACAACAGGTGAAAGACTTTTCCAGGTGTCCAAGACTTTTTCATCTAAGGATGCTCCATGTGGCGGCCCTGGGATAGGCCCCTGCTATATCTGGAAAAGCTTCAATGTATAACCCAGTGGAAAAGATCTGATTTGACCAAGTCACTGTGTGTATGATGCACGCACGTGGAAGGCAGTGAGTGGGCAGGTTTTCGCCATGCAAACAAATGCCCCTATCTCCACCCTCCCCTGCAGGCCTCAGAAAAAGGTCAGACAGACAGTACCAATGTGTACAAACAGAACCCCACTTTATTAGCAGTTAGCTCGAGATTGTACATTAATGTAGGAAGGTTCTCACCTTTAACACAACCCAAAACGGCTGGTTCGACTGGTTCGAGAGCCCTCACAGGTGAGCTGGGTAGCACCCCGTTTCCGCCCCTTTTCCCCACCCCCCACAAGGGAAGGAAACCTCGTCTGCTCCCCTAGCCTGCCCCCCACCCTCTCCAGTCAGTCCTCTTCTCGCCCCAGGAAATGACATGAATTTCATGCACAAATTACAAAAGGAGCCCTCTTGTTGATAATAAAAGCTAGCACAGTCATAGAAAACTCTCTCCTCCTTCATTCTCCTCCAGGGCCAGAAAGAGGAAGAAAGGCAGGAGGGATGAACTTCTTAGGATAAAATACCGCCAGAGTCTCCCCACGGCCCTTGGCATTGACTTCACATAAAGTCGATGCCCGTCCCTCAGGGGAGCTCAAAGAACTCTGGCTGTCTGAGCTGACAAGGTATCCAGCTCAAAGATGGCAAACCAGGAACCCAGTGTTGCCTTGAGGGTCTGAGGCTGGAGGCAGGTCTGAGCCCCCATCCTCACTTCACTAGGGCAGAACTGCTTCCTTCCCGGATGTGTGAAAACCCCCGCTGCAGCTGCAGCCCCACAACTCATCCCACAGAGGGGAGCAGCAGTCCTAGGAGAAAGATGATCAGGCCACTACTAAATGCACTCAAAGGGAGATTTCACAGCGCCGGCCTCCCCCAGTGCTCTCCTCACATCACAACTGGGGGAGGTGGCTTCACATCTAGGACCTTCCCTGGCATGTCACAGAGGCCCAGCTCTGCTCCAGTGCACACAGACCACAGGCATCCAGAAGTGAGAACCCTAGGCCTATACAACAGAGAAAGAGACAGAGAGAAATGCTGTGTTTGGTGGTATGTGGACCATCTCCAGGTCGATGGGGGGGCAGGACAGGCTCTCTCAAGCCAGAGATGTCTCCTTCCCAGTGTGCCTCAAGGCTGCCTGGCCCAAGGTCCTTCCAGAGAGCCCTCCATCCCTTCCTCCCAGGCCTGGCATGGCGGTGCCGTCTCCAGGGAGCCTCCCTGGCCCTCCCTGGGCTCCTGGAGGAGGCCAGCTCCACTGGCCCCTCTGCTGGTTTGGCACTTGGTACAGGTGACCGTGGAGGCGCATCTTAGGCAGGAGTGAAGCTGTCAATTCAGCACAAAAGGCAAAAACCCAAGTAGCCTGAATTACCCTTGAAAACACAGGGGACAGAGGAAGTGGTTACATGACACTATGAGGGAACAATCGTACAAATCCAGAATGGGGGACTCTGACAGGACAGCAGGCCTGCCAGTCTCTAAAACAAAGTCATTTAAAAAACTCAAAGTGGGCAGAGGGAAGACCTCACCACTCAAGGAGATTTAAAAACCACAACTAAAAAATTGCAATGTGTGCACCATGATCGGAGCCTGATTCCAAAACCAGGGAAATGTTGTTTGAGAGCCAAAGGGAGAAATCTGAATATAGATAAGACAGATGTTGTGAGGAAATTACTTGTCTTGACTGCGATACTGGACCAGTATGTGGGAGAACGCCTAACTTTTAGGAAATGCAGGCAAAGAATTTAGGGGTAAAGTCCATGACCTTGCAACTTATAAACTAGGTCAGAAAAAAATATATATATATATATACATATACAGAATGACAGAAAAACAAATGTGACAAAATGTTAATAATTTTAAATCTAGATGCTGGGTAGCTGGCAGCATTCATAGTAAAATGTTTGGTTAAACATTTTTGTACTTGCCCTTCCCACTAACAAGCCTTTGGGTATGACTCTGTCTGGGGACCACCAACCTCTGCAGGTCAGTTCAGCTTCCTTAGCTGGGTCCACAAATACTGACTACTTGTAAACAGGGGCATGGAAAAGGCCCATCTTTAAGCTTAACATTCTTTCTCCAGTGGCAAGATGCCTATACCAAGAAAGGCTGTAGAACTATATGACTTCATTGGCTACAGGTGATGACTCCCACCTGCACTCACCTGGGGGCAAAGGCTTGTGGAGGGGACCACAGGATGGGCAGTGGAGTCACCTGAACAATTTTAGCTATTTCCCTTTTTTTTTTGGCCAAACACTTACAGTGGATTAGGGGATATTACAGACTGACCATGCTGCCCCACTCATCTCTGGTTTTCTTCTCAGGTGGGGGCATCTGTGCACTTAGTAGTAGAGAGCCCTTGGGGCAGCTTATCCCCCACCCTCACACCAGCAAATCCTAGCTATGCCTGGGCCTAGGTGATCCTCAGGAAAGATCTGTTAGTGGAAGGGAAGTAGCAGCAGTGACCTGGACAGATGGACTTACACATAGCAAGTCTAGTCCCCAGACTCCAGAATATCTTCTCTGCTGTCACGGGATCCTAAACCTGCCTGTTCCTTCCTGGGCCAGAGGCACAAAGTGCAGCTCTCTGCTCAAGGTAGCCAGCTCCAGGCCAGTGCAGCTCTAAGAGAAGGGAGCAGGACCCAAGGTCCAGAGGGTGGATTTCAGAATATGGGAGCTGTAAGGTTCTCGCAGATCATGAAGCTGGATCCCCTCACTGACAGAAGTGAAGCTGTCATGTCAGTGCAAAAGGCAAAAACCCACACAGCCTGAATTACCCAGGGTTAACACTATGGGAGGTCCTGCCCCTCTCTGAGACTCTGGTTCCATAGTGCGGGGCTGTCTTCATGAGTATCCAAGTAGAAATGCCACCCTGTCCTCAGACACCTGCTCCTTATCTCTGCAGGCTGGCAATGCCCAAGGTTCCAGGCCCTGCTGAGAAGTATCGGGGGGATACTGCTGTCTACACAATGAAACCACATGCAGCTGGCCCCAAGTGTCCAACTTGAGGAAAGGGAATCAGTTCAGGACAGACCCAGGCCCTGTGAGCTGGGGAAAGACCTTTAAGGCGGGAGAACAAGATAGTAATACAAACATACACCTGGGAATGGGAAGGCTCAAAGGCACCCTGGCTGGGAAGGAGTGGTTTGTCCCCATATCCTGGAATGACCACGGTTGTGACTGAGGGAGGGACAGGAACCTGGCATAGAGCAGGGTCCTCAGATGGGCTCAGAGGCAGTGTGGCATTGGAAGAGCACTGGACTTGGAATCAGGAGCCTTGGGTTCAATGCTCAGTCCTGCTCCTAGCCAACTCCACGATATGAGCCAAGTAGGTCATCTCCTTTCTGGGCCTGCTTCATACCCGTCAAAGGACTCTTTCAGCCCAACTTGCTAGAGTCTTCTGAACAAGAAAAGCCTCTCCAGAAAGTACTTCCTGGGTGTCAAAGCTGAACTGGCAGTTGAAGGGGGTTGGGGAGAAGCACCCCAGCCTCAGTTACTTCACATTGTTAGGGGGGAGAGGAGCAGACTCCAGCCAGAAATCAGCCCAGAGAGCCCCCTGTCTACAGGGGCCTGGAGACAGTGCTGTGGGTCCCAGTGGGCCCCTATCTCCCAGAGCAGCTCCCAGCCTAGCACCATGTGAGGGGGAGGGGATGGGCCAGCTTTGGCCCCGGCTCTCTCAGTCCAGCCTCAGCTGTTTCCTTTGGCCAAAATTTCCCCAGGGTCACTGGGCTTCATGAAGCCTTTCCTGGAAAGAATAGGGCTTCCTTGTACCTCTCACCACCTCTGTTCACTTATGGTGGCCCCAGGACAGCCATGGCACTGGGGAGAGCAAAGAAAGACCTCTCTGAGGGCACCTTCATACTGTCTGTCTCCTTGAGGCCTCAGACACATAAAGACATACCCTCCCTCCCTTCCACCTCATTCTCTAGCACTAAGATAGAACACCCCTTGAGACAGGGGTTTACCATCATTTTGTACAACTGAATTAAAAACAAACCCAACCAAAAAAAATATAATATATATATATATATATACACATATTATATATATATATAGAAAAAACACAGTGCGACCCCAGCACCCAGGGTATAAACTCTGGCACCAAGAAAAAAAACCAAAATATTAAAATACTTTAGCTTCTTAGTATCTGGGAGATTAAGGGGGGGTGTGTCTCTGGGAACCTTCGGCTACAGGAAGCTGGGACAAAGCAGCAGTTGGCTCTGCCCATGTCTGCCAGGGGCCAAGGCTGGGTGGGTGTGGGGACACGCCTGTCCATGGTCACATGTGTACCGGCAGACTCCTGAACCGCCTCAGTCTTTTACCACAGGAAATACCACACGTGTCATATCCCAGGGTGAAGAAGGGGTCCAACTGAGGCCTGGTCTCTGAGCCCAAATGGCATGGCAGTGCCCCAGGGCCCTGCAGGAGGCCTTGAGGACTGCGTAAATACTGTAGGAACCAGTCTTTCCCCAAAGGGGAGATGTGAAGGTATTAGGTTCAGAGTTCTCTCAAGATGGCCACCCTCACATCCAGCCAAGTGACTGACTCTGGGTATCCAGCTGACCCTTTTGAAGAGCCTGGATTCAAACAAGTCAGGGCAATGTCCAGTCCCTCTCCCTGGTTTGGCAAAAGACCTAATTGGGCTCTTCTCCCTTACGGCCAGAGGACAGGGAAAATATGGCAGCTAATACTGAGGGGATGCCCTGCTGGAGCAGGGAATGATGGGATGAATGATGGTTGGGACAACACAGTGAGGGACAGAAGAGAGAGCTTTGTGGACTCCCCCTACCAGGAAGTGCTCGTCCACCAACCGGAAGTGGCTGCCCTAGGAGAAGCTGTGAACAGAATGGACCTCTGGTAGTTGGAAGGTCCTGTTGGCCACAGACTCAGCAGTGGATACTCTCAGGCGCTGTGGACCTGCCTGGGCTCTTCTCCTGGCCCCATGTGGGCCTCCGCAGAGTATTGCTCATAAGTGCTTGGCCATCCCTGGGCCCACTCTCCACTCTGCAGGTCAGTCTGGCTCAGCGTGTGGCAGGCCGTCCTGCCATCACAAACATTCAGTCTGGCTACGGTGGCCACAGCTACCTGGTGTTCTGGAGGTCCTCCCGCAGCCAGGTGGGCAGTGTCTGGCCCATCTTATACAGCAGCTTGGAAAGCTCGATGTTGTGGTCCCGGTAATAGTCCTTCAGGAAGGCTCGGGACTGTAACGGGAAGGAAAGCTCAGATCTCGGTGATGTGCTAACTCAAGAGTGACCCCCTCTTTAAAACCACCATTCTGAGGCATTCCATACACCTCTTAGTCACAACCTTCTTCTAAATGGTAGCCTCCAATAGAAAACTCCTGTTTAGTAGGAGTACCAAAACATAGCTCACAAGGTCAAAATTCTTGTGATAGGGAGAAAAGAGATTTAGTCAAAACAAGAGGCAAATAGTAAGAGACACACAACAAGATTCAGTCTGTGACCTTTCCCCTGTCTTTCTGCACACACTGTTATCTCCTCAAGAATGCCTATCCTCCTATTCCACAGGTCTGAATCCTGCAGAATAAATCCCATCCTTCCAGGCCCAACTGTGGAGGCCCTGACCCCTCCTTTGAGAAGTCTTCTTTGCCCCTCCACAATTCCCATAGTACTCTCGTGCACCTCTCATCCTACACGAAGCACTCTCTGCCTTGTATTCTACTTAGTGGTGCGAGTGACTCATCCCCTAGACTAGGATTTCCTTGAAGGCAAAGACCATGTCTGACTCATCCTCAAAATCCCCCTTCTATGATCATCCCCTGAACCCCTAGCCTGGGAGGTAGAGCAAGATCCTATCTGTAAAAAACAAAACCAAACCAAAAAAAACCATGGCTCTTAGTCCTTAGCAGAAGGTGATAAATATATGTTTGACTAAATCAATTCTGACCCACTATGTCCCAGCCCATGTTTCCTCCTTTTAGGAATACTATCTGAGGGAGGAGGCCCTTCCCATAGAGTCCCCTTCCACTTAGCCAGCTGCCAGAGGCGGTACATGCACCACTTACATCCAGGTCCATTTCTGGGTATTTCCGTCCCTTGCTTTTCCCCAGACACTTGGTTTTTCCTCCTTCAAGCAGTTGACACCAAAATCCTTTCTTTGGATCGAACCTGTGGCGGGGGACAGGAGGGAAGCCTCTGGATGAGAGCTGGGCCAGCCCATTGCTTCCATATCAAGGCACTGCTCATGGACCCCAGGAGCAGCAGAGCCCAGGAATCTATTTCTCTGTGCACACTCTTGAACCCACACTATTTGCCATCTTTTGGCCCAACCTTTTCCCTGAGTTACATCTGCCCTTCTTCCCAGCAAAGGGCATCTCATATGCTCTGAGTCCTCTACAGGCTTTGCAGCCTCCGTTACTTCAGCAATCCACAGCATGAACGCTTTCCTAACATCCATTATTCTGGGAAATCTTTTCTGAGTATTCTGTAACTCAGTGGTGAGTTGGTTTTGTATGTGTGTGTGTTTTCCCCAAAAGCTTTCTTTATCTCTCTCCAGCTTCAAGTGACAATAGGGGAGAAAAAAAGTTTATGGAAGGTTCTTTTGCTTTTTTTTGAGACAGGGCCTCAACCTGTCACCCTGGGTAGAGTGCCGTGGCATCACAACTCACAGCAACCTCCACCTTCTGGGCTCAAGCGATTCTCCTGCCTCAGCCTCTCAAGTAGCTGAGACTACAGGTGCCTGCCACAATGCCTGGCTATTTTTTGGTTGCAGCCATCATTGTTTGGCGGGCCCAGGCTGGATTCGAACCCACCAGCTCAGGTGTATGTGGCTGGTGCCTTAGCAATGACAACTCCAAGCAAAAAATAGCTGGGCACTGCGGCGGGCACCTGTAGTCCCAGCTACTTGGGAGGCTAAGGCAAGAGAATCACTTAAGCCCAAGAGTTTGAGGTTGCTGTGAGCTGGGACACCACGGCACTCTACCTAGGGTGACACAGTGAGACTCTATCTCAAAAAAAAAAAAAGAAGGAAGTCAGGGAAGGTGACTTTACTCTTCTTTCTCTTGGGCTCCCCTCATCCAGCCTCAGCTGTGACACAGCACTGGAAGGCAGCCTCTCCCCAGCTCTAGACCCCTGCGATGCAGGCAAGCACTTACTCATCACAGGAGGGCATTTCAGTGTTCTGCACCAGGTTCTGAGTAAATGAGATTATTAGCCACAACAGTAATATCTGGAGTTTCCTTTTCCTGAAATTCTGTTTTAAGAAGTCAAAATTGAATGCTAAGAAAGCCTGGAACTGGGGCTGCTCACTGCTGGTCTAAGTTATTTAGAAAAAACACTCTGAAAAGTTCAACCCAGACTTGAGAGAACACCCCACGGTGGTCTGGCCAGAACAGAACATATTCATCACCTTCTTTTTTCTTAAACTGATACCTTATTAATATGACTTGAATCATAGTAATAAAATTTCATACTTGTTGACTAATTAGCCTGTGATTCTCCTACAACTATTCAAGGCTTTGGCTTTCTGGCCCAAGTGCCTGATCAGGAAAGTGTCCTGCTGAAAGGCCAAGACAACACTCACGCCAAAGTTTTGTGGTAGTCAATGGTGTTGGTCACCCCAAGGAACTTCTGCACTGTGTCCATCACTTTGGCAGGTTCTGTTCGTAGCAGTTTACCATCTAAGACCAGAATCTGGAGAGAAGGAAAAAGGGAAAGGTGATCTTTTGGAACTACTTCAAAACTAAAGGAGAAAAAAATAAAGAAAGAAGGAAAGAGAAAAGTGATTTGGACTGCTTACACACTAGTGGCAAACAGGGGCAGCAGCCACAGCAGCAGGAAGGTGCTTGCTTTACAAATCTGGGACCCTGCACTCTCTAGAATCTGGCTCCTCTTCTATGGTTGAATGACATCTATTTCCAAGCCTCAGTCCCTTGTGGTCTAACTCCCTGCTCTCTGCCAGCTTCCCCTGCCTGATGTCATCCTATCATCTCTCTTAGTATTTACGTTATCACCTAAACCCTGCTATCCTTCATAGCCATACATCTCTCTTCCAGCCTCTCTCTGAGCTTCAGGCCCAAATGTCACTCTCCTCAAATGCTCTAAGTATTTCCCTAAAAGGCCTAATGTGACCTGGCCCTACCTACCCCAACCAGGCTCTCCTTCCATCACTACCTTCCCAGACTCGCTACTCCCAGCTGCCCACCCCAGGACTTTCCAGGTCCCCTTAGGGACACAGAGCCTGTGTTAATAGGACACAGCCTTGAGGAGTTCTCACCTATCCACCTGGAGATAAACAGGACTAAAACTTTTTTAGAGACCCAAAGGTCTAACTCTACAGAGAGTGTTTCAGGCTCCAGAACAGGTGAGAGAGATTTTGAGGCTTTCTGCTAACCACAGCAAGACAGTACTGTGATGGCCCTCCCAGAGGTCAGGGAGAGGCAGCTACCTGGTTGGCATGAAAGGCGCTGAGCCAACGCTCGATGTGGGTGGCGTACCAGCCAGGGACCAAGCAACGGTTCTGGAGGGCGCGCAGCTTTGAGGATGCATCAGGGCCGGCTGTGATCACCTCGTGGAAGGTGTACTTCAAGGCCACTGGGTCATCATGGGCTCGCTGGTGCTGCGGGCAAGGGGAGAAGGTCAGTATGTCACATAGTCACATGGAAGGCACCAAGCAAGTGGCCTTCATGGGGCACCATGAGGTGCCCAGAAGATACTAGACTATAAATAACCAGGAGCCCTGGGTTCAAGTCCTGACGCTGCCTCTCACTGCTTTCTGGCCTTGGAGGCCCAGTTTCCTCATCTCTGCAAGACAGGAGTTGAACTAAGTCAGGGTATAAACCTGGTCATTCGCACACCATCTCTGTGTTTTCTGCCATACCCACAAACCACTTGTATGGCCCAAGGTCAACAAAATTCTCTTTATATTGACTCATCTTTCTTCTTCGCATAAATTTATTTGAAAATAAAACTCAAAATCACCTCCATAAATAGAAAACTAGGATCAGTTATCAAACATAGAAGGCAATCATTCATAAATGCGATATAAAAAAGGCAATGTTCTCAAACTCCTGCCAGATACAATGTCTGCTACAGGCCCTGAACCCAAAGCTTATACTCTAAGCTTTGTTTTATTAAATCTGTTTTATTAAAAACAGAGCTTAGTAGTGTAGGAAAGGACAAAAAAGCCACTTGCACCAAATTGAGCATTTTTCCTTTCTGAAATCAGAAGGACTGGGAAAGAGGTATAAAACAGGAAAACGCTAAATCTGAACCACCTGAAATAATGCCATGGTTCAACAGAATTTGCAGAACTCTCAAAGTCCAGAGCTGGGCACCTGCCCACCAGGCAATACCCTCACCAGCCAATCCTCTCCACTAGGGATCACACACAGACCAGGGCAGGGACAGTAAAGATGCACAGTGGCCTCCTCTTCACCTTGACCTTCTTCTGAGACAGGCCACCACCATCCTTCCAGTCCCTTCCTGGATCCTCCTGGTGGGAACTAGTCTCTCTTCTCCTTCTCTCCCTCACCCCTCTGGACCATGGACAGAAGTACAGGGTTTTAGATGAGAAGACCTACATTCACAATACCACCACACGAAACCTGCTGAATCTTGGTTTTGTCATCTGAGAAGGGGACACACACACAAACCACTCTAACAGAAAAGAGAAATGCCCTACAAGTGGTTCTGGGTTTTTTCCTGTAAAGAAAAAGCTCACAGGAAAGGCATCAGAGCACGGGCAGAAGCCCTGGAGAGAAAAAGAAAAAGAGGGCCTCCTCAGGCTCCAGGAGTAACAGGAGGGGGAGAGAGTCCTATGGGACCAAGAGTAAGAAGGAGCTGCACCAGCCTCCTGCCAGCACTGTGGGGAACATGGGGACGCCCCAGACAGGAGCCACTGAAGCATCCAAGTGAAGAGGCCCAAAGTGGGGCAGGGGCTACCAAAAATGGCCACGCCTTAAGAGGCCTTCCTAACCAGGGTGGTGAGTACCTCCCAGGAAACCACAGGCCTGGGTGCCCCACCACTAAGAATATGCCTCGTCTGCTGGTTGATGAGGACATTGGGACTTTGGCCTTAGACAACGGGGCAGTTGCCTGCTGGGGTGCCACTTTGTTTTATTTTTCACCTTTATTTTATATGCATGGTTTCTTTCAGCCAGTGAGTGCCTTGGATAATTTATTCAAGGAAGAACATTTAGCCCAACTTAATGAAACCAGTGTCCTTTGCATACTGACAGAAACATTGGCAGAGGCCGAGCGTGGTGGCTCAAGCCTGTAATCCTAGCACTCTGGGAGGCTGAGGCAGGTGGATTATCTGAGCTCACAAGTTCGAGACTGGCCTGAGCCAGACGGAGACCCCCGCCTCTGTAGTCCCAGCTACTCAGGAGGCTGAGGCAAGAGAATTGCCTGAGCCCAGGAGCTTGAGGTTGTTGTGAACTCTGATACCACAGCACTCTACTGAGGGCAACAAAAGTGAGACTCTGTCTCAAAAGAAAAAAAGAAAAAGAAAAAGAAAGAAACATTGGTAGCACATACTGAAGCCCTATTTCCAGATCAGATCATGCTGGCTTGAGCAACTGTGACAAGATCAAGAACCCTGGCTGTGGGTGGCTCACAGAGCTGCTGGTGACGCACCCTGCGTTCAGGGGAACAACAAGACAAAAGAAAGAAGTGGGAGGGTGCCACTTCTGAATCAAAGTACTGGACAATGTGGCACTAACCACGGAAGACTGACAGCCAGAGAAGGGACTCTCTCCTATTCCCATGAAAGGCCCAAAAGTGTTCCTCTATCCCCAGCAGGCTGGCACTCAGAAGAAATTAATTCAGGTCATAGAAGTTAAAGAAACTTCTGGTTCTTACATATCTAAGTAGAAACGAGGAATCACCTCTAGCATGTACCACAGTCCAGGAACTGCCTTACCTGAACAGGTGTTTGCATCTAAAACAGCAGGTCCTGTGTCTCATCCCCGGAGCTCCCACGCCCACCCCAGCCCACTGTGCAGCAAGGAAGCTACACTCAGCGTGAGCCCAGATCCTTATTTACCAAATCTATGCTTCCTCAAGGTTTGCTCGACCCTACCTCTTGTCAGTATCAGAATCAGAGCAGGGCCTCACGGGAAATTTGGGGGTGGGGTGTTAACTGTTGGTTGGTGGCTTTTGGCATCAATTTCTGCTGTGTCCTCCACCAGGCTAGAAGCACCATGGTGGCAGGACTTCTCACCCACCACCACATTCCAGTTGCTTCACTCAGTGCTGGCACACAGTAGGTGCTTGATAAATATTTGTGGAGTGAATGAGTAACTGAGTATCAGACCAAACCCCATACCCCTCCACTCAGGGACTCCTCCCCAGCCCTGCTCACCTGGTACCAGGAATAGGCCCGGTCTGCTGGGTTGATGAGGATGGTCAGGACCTTGGCCTTGGGCAACAGGGCTGCTGCCCGCCGGGGCGCCACTTCTGAATCAAAGTAGTTGGCGCTTTTCTCAAAGTAGAAGTCGGAGGTGGTGTTGGAGGGGATAGGGAAGAACTCCATATACCTGCAGGAAGCCCAGAGAGCGGGGCTCACAGGCAAGACTCATGAGGAAGGGGCCTGAGGAATGCAGCAGGAGAGGGTAAGGGTCGCTGGGGGTAAAGCCTATTCAGAAAGCAAATGGGGCATATTGCTCCTAATCAAACAAAGACTATCTCCAGCAGGGAATCTACGAGGGAATGGCCACTTGGAAGTCTCCCTATTCCAAATCTGTTCTTTTTCAGGGGAGGCTGTGGGGTCTAGAGGGTCTGATGGGTGTGCCACAGGCTGCAGGGCATGAGGAGAGGGTTGTAATCAGTTCTAAACGCCGATCTCAGCCCCTCCATGCTCCTGCACCTACACTGACAGGGTTCTAACTCTCAGCCTCCAGGGGGCGTGCTGGGGCTTAGAGTGGTTCCATGGCCGATGGCTGATCCAGGAGGGCCAGTGCAGGGCAGAGGGAGGCCCTCTTCTCCCTCCAGAATGTAGGGGTTTCTTTCATGATCTGGGATGGCACTTTCTAGGCTGACACTGTGGACCAGGAGACAAGAGGGGGTCACCTACTGCCACCCATATTCCCTCCCCAGCCTGCCATGGGTGAGCACAGCTTTCCAGCCTAATGCCCGTATCCCTCCCAGAAAGAAGGCTACCTCCAGATGAAAATGAAAACACTCCCCATAAGGGCACCTATTTATGCAAAATTGGGGTACAACTTAAGGGGGAAAGTTATGGGAAGCAAAGCCCACCATAATTGAGGGTGTCAGATCCCTATTCTATCCTGTGAAACAGTTTCTCCAAGTGGTCCCAAGGACCCCCTATATCTGAGCCACTTGGGTGGGGACTTGTCAAATTCCTGTGCCCTACCTTAGACATACCCATAAAATCAAAATTCTGGAAGTGGGGAAAAGAAATCACATCTCTCTCATCTTTCTGAATTGTCTTTTGTATGTCCACAATCTTTTGTTTATAACATCTAAATTGAGAAAACTCCAACAATAGAAGCTTTCTTTTCTAAGTTTGTAGCAAAGCCATTTGGCATGAAATCTAATTTACTAATATTTTACTTAGTGCAAACATTCACATACTTTGCAATAGACATATCAACGCATTTGCCAATGGGTGCTGCCCCAGGTGCTGCTGAAGATGTTGCTAAACACATACGGTTTTGTACCATATTACCCTTCTAAAATCTGAAAAATGCTGACTTCCAATAATACATCTGGCCACATTGGTTTTATATTAAGAGACTGTGGACATGTTAGAGATACAGAAGGATGGATGGATGCATGGATACATAGATAGATACACAGGCAGACAGAAAAACAGATAAAAGGGAAATATACACAGAAAGACACCAAAAAGCAAACAAATAGGACCATAATCTCTCCACCCAGATACTCCACTGATATAAAATAATCGAATAGATGGTGGTGGGGCTAAAAATAATAAATAAATAATGGTAATGTATGTAGAAGTTTTTAAAAGGCAAACAATAGCAAAAGATGCAAACTGAAAAACTGGAGAATAGCTCACGCTTGTAATCCTAGCACTCTGGGAGGCCGAGGCAGGTGGATTGCTTGAGCTCACAGGTTCGAGACCAGCCTGAGCCAGAAGGAGACCCTGTCTCTAAAAATTACAGGGCATCATGGCAGGCGCCTGCAGTTCCATCTACTTGGGAGGCTGAGGCAGGAGGATCATTTGAGCCCAAGGGTTTGAGGTTGCTGTGAGCTGTGATGCCACAGCACTCTACCGAGGGTGACAAAAGGAGATTCTGTCTAAAAAACCAAACCAAACAAACAAACAAAAAAAACTAGAAAATAAAGCCATCTCTGTACTGGCCCCATGCCCTTAAGGTTATCTCTGCCAAAGGTTCTGGTGGGAAGCTACAATGTTCACCATCTCTTGAGGTGATACCTTAAGGCTGGCGAGCTGCTTCTGAGAAGCCCACAAGGACATCTGCTCTAGCAGCAGCCCACAGTGAGAAGGGTCAGGCCATACAACGGGAGGGTCAGACACTGGATTTTAGCCCGTATTCTGTCCCCAGCAGATCTGTGACCCTGGGCAAGTCCCTCTTCCGGCCCTAGGACTCAGGATGTTTCTATGCAAGCAAAGGAATGGACTCAGACTTCAGCAGTCTCTGGCCCCAAGTGACAAGGCAAAGGAGCCAGGGCTTCCTCCTCAAGTGTCCTGTTGGTGACAGCATTCTCACGCCCTGACTCAGGGTCACCACACTCTGTCCCTGTTTACAGGAACCTTAGCTGCGTGTGAGGTGAACCAGCTGCTTCCTGCCATGGCCACAGCAGGCCCTGAAAAGGACCCCCCTGACGCCTCCCGTCCCACTGTGGACAGGAGGCCACTCACCAGTCGATGCCCTTGTGATAGTTGTGGCCGTTAAAAAACTGGATCTCCTCAAAGGTCTCGGAGCTGGGGTAGTTGCTGCTCAGGTCTGGGTGCAGGCCCAGGAACAGGTAGAGTGCTGTGGTGCCTGCAGGGAGCGGAGGGGAGGCCATTGAGACCCTGGCCCAGCTCCCAACAAGAAAAGGGACTCTCGGGTGGCACCTGTTGATCAAGGAGTAGGGTGCCAACCCCATATACTGGGGGTGGTGGGTTCAAGCCCGGCCCCGGCCAAAAACTGCACCAAAAAAAAAAAAAAAAAGAGAAAAGGGACTCTGGGTTCTGGGCCTAGCTCTCCATTAGCCACTAGTAGTTCCTAGGAAGTTCGTTCTCCTCTATGGGTCTCAGCATCATGATCTGTATAATGAAGGAACTATACTAAATTCAGGACAGCAAACGTAACAGGCACATGGACACCCTAACTCCTATAACCACTGCAGACATCACTGATCCAGCACAGCCTCGTCACCACTAACCAAGGATTCTGCTGGTCCTTTTCAGTGCTGGACCTCTGCCCTCTCTGGCACTTGGGAGGAGCTCAGGGAAAAAGGAGCTCATGACCCTTCAGTTCTATGAATGTGAAATTCTCGAAGACCTAAGAAATCAAGCTCTGATGTCTTCTCTTCCAGGTGCCCCCACCCCTGTGCTCCCTCCCTCCCTCCTCCTCAGGGAGTTCATTGATTCCCTGAGATGGGAATCTACGGTTTATATGCTATAATGAGAGAGTCCAGAAAAGAAAGATCTAATTAAAAATACATGCTTTGGGGCGGTACCTGTGGCTCAAAGGAGTAGGGTGCCAGCCCCCATATGCCAGAGGTGGCGGGTTTAAACCCAGCCCTGGCCAAAAACTGCAAAAAAAAAAAAAAAATATATATATATATATATATATGTGTGTGTGTGTGTGTGTGTGTGTGTGTGTGTGTATATGTGTGTGTGTGTGTATATATATATATATATATATATATATGTATGTGTATATATATATATATGTATATACATATATATATATGCTTTGGGGTAAAAGAGACCAGGGTGCAAGACCCAGAACTGCCATAACCTAACTAAATGTGTTAAAGGAAGTCATTTAACATCCCTGAGTCTTGAGTTTCTTGGGGGTACCCATTTGAAACTTGCATGGTTGTACAAATGTCACATGTTCAGCAATCATGTCACTATTTCCTATACCTCCGGCAGACATGAGTAATTGATCACAGTCCTCTCTGTACTGAACTGCTCTTGCCTGGCACGGCTCAAACTTGCAGAGCAGCTGATCTGGGCTTCTCCACCTAGACTCAGAGACTCCCAGGAAAACAAAGGAAACATCCCTAAGGTTGCACTTCAGGACAAATGGGATAGTTCCATGCCTACCCTCTCTCCCTTCCCACTTCCATACTGAGAACCAATTCACTCCAACTTTACTCCTATTTCCTGGGAAAGAGAGCAGGTTACTAGGTAGCAGGCAAGGCAGAGGTATGTTCTAGCATTCTGTGGCTGAGACAGCAGGCAGTGGGGGAAGCTGGACCAAGAATAAGAGACCTGCCTGTTTTCTGAGGGCCGATAATGAGGAGCTTCGGGAAACGGTCACAAGTCTTCTCCTTGGACCAGATGTCTTTGTGGCGTTTGTCCTCACAGGGATCCTAAAACAACAGTGGAAGGGAAGTGAGGGACACTCACGATCTCAGTGGATGGACTCCCACTGCATATAGGTATGTGGCTCCGACAGCCCTGATAGGCATAATGTCTACATGTGTCCTTGTCACAGCTCTATCTCCAAACATTGAGCTGCTGAAAGGCAGGGTCCATTTCTGGTTAGTCTCATGTCCCCTAAAGAGCCTGGAAAAATGCCCAGTTCTGTGCCTGGCACATAATAGGAACTCACAAGCACTTGTTCAGTTTAACTAGACAAGATGCATCTGAACCAGAGGTCAGCAAACTTTTCCTATAAAGTTTAGTAAATCTTTTAGTGAATGTTTGTAAATATTTTAGGCTTTGGTTACTATCTGGTTTCTATTTCAACAACCCAGCTCTGCTTTTGTATCACGAAAGCAGCCATAGATAGTACATACAGCAATGAGCACGGCTATATTCCAATAAAACACAGCTGTGTTCCAATAAAACTTTATTTATAAAAATAGACCACAGTCTGAATTTGGTCCATGAGTTGTAGTTTAAGAACCCCTAGTCTAAACTATGAGACTGCCACTAATTCCAGCTTTCCAGATTTTTTTTTTGGAGACAGAGCCTCAAGCTGTCACCCTGGGTAGAGTGCTATGGCATCACAGCTCACAGCAACCTCCAATTCCTGGGCTCAAGCAAGTCTCTTGCCTCCGCCTCCCAAGT
>CAUYRH010098405.1:0-24776 GCA_963574655.1 Perodicticus potto
TTTATCGAATGCTTTTTCTGCATCTATTGAGAGGATCATATGATCTTTGCTTTTGTTTCTGTTAATATGGTGGATAACGTTTATGGACTTGCGTATGTTAAACCAGCCTTGCATCCCTGGGATGAAACCTACTTGATCATGTTGTATGACTTTTTTAATGATAAGCTGCAGTCTATTGGCTAGGGTTTTGTTGAGAATTTTTGCATCTTTATTCATGAGTGAAATTGGTCTGAAATTCTCCTTTTTAGTTGGGTCTTTTCCTGGTTTTGGTATCAGGGTGATGTTTGCTTCGTAGAACATGTTGGGGAAGATTCCTTCCTCCTCAATTTTTTGGAATAATTTCTGCAGTATGGAATAAGCTCTTCCTTGAAGGTTTGATAGAACTCTGGTGTGAAGCCATCTGGACCAGGGCATTTTTTGGTTAGAAGATTTTTGATTGTTTCTGTAATCTCAGTGCTTGAAATTGGTCTGTTCAGGAGCTCTATTTCTTCCTGGCTAATTCTAGGGAGAGGGTGTGATTCCAAATATTGATCCATTTCCTTCACATTGTCAAATTTCTGGGCATAGAGTTTCTGGTCGAATTCAGAGATGATCTGAAACCATTTTTATCACTCGACTTTGCTGCTAAAGCTCTGCAGATGGGCTTTACTTACACAGAGAAGCAGTACTGGTTTCCCTTCCCAGGCTATAGATAGATAAATCCCAAGTCCTTCAGTGGGTCAGGGAGAGGTAAAACATAACTAAGCTAAGGATCTTCAAGTTTACTTGGTTAAGGCTTTTGCTGAAGGTTTTACAACTTTACCATCCTGCTAAATTAAGTGATCCTATTAATTCTATATCTGAGTATTGATCCTAAGGAAATAATTCAGACTTAAAGGAGGAATAGGGTACCCACCTAAAGATGAGCACATTTGTAAGTGGACTCTCTGTAAATGCTCAGCTGGGTGGGGGAGGGACGATTAATTTATGGTTGCGTGGGTGAAAGCTAGAGCAGGCTGGTGTTCCCCGTGAATCTTGAGCAGGTTATGGCCCTGAGTTTCAGCTCCACTGCTGCAATGTAAGACTGTGATGAAGGGGGGTTGCAATGTCCAGCAGAGTAGATAAGAAAATAGCCTGGAAGATCAACTGCTTAGAAACAAGAATATAAGGAAAACCAGGAAGTAATTGATAGTTGCCCCCACAGATACCCTGCAGGCACCTTGACTGGAAGGCTGTAACTTTCCTTCATTAAGTTTCCCCAAAGTATTCTTTGATTTGTAGCTTAGTATTCCCCTGCCCTTCAGCCTGACAACCTTCTTCCCTAAACAAAGAACTGCCTGTTCAATTGAAGTATTAAGCTTTTCACTTACCTTTTCACTTTTTGCCTTGTGTAAACACACCCCTAATTTTCTAAACAAATAGCCCTAAATGCTAGGCTCTGGATGGCGCCTGTTAACCTCTGGCACAATATCATCTCTTGCAGGTCAGAACAGTGTGTGTAAATTTAACTTTCTCTCCCAGAGCCCAAGCTGTCAGGAAGATTCCCACTGAGTGAGGTACCACTGGCCGTCTCAGGTTCTTTGGCTCCTGTTAAGTCTCTCCTCCCTGTTTTTTGCTGTTTTCTGGCTTTCTCTCATTTTTGTATCCCTTTTCATCTTGATGCCTCTAAAATGCTTTGGAGTAGAAAACTAAACACAGGGCAACAGCTTTGCAGAAAAGCCTAATGTTCTCTCCTCTGAGTCAAGTTCAAGGTGTCCATGCCCCTCGGTTTCCCTCCCCCATTTGAAGGTTCTCAGCTATATTCTTGAAGGTGCCAAAAAAGCAACTTCCAAATATCACAGTTTAGGTCTTACAGATAAAAGAATAATATTACAGATTGTGATTTCTCTACCCACAAAACAACTAGGATGAGTATCCTAGGTCACCGAGCAAGCCCCCATCAGCCCGCTGGCATCTAGAACCACAGTTTGGGGGATTTGTTTGTTTGTTTTTAGGTTAGCCAAAGAGAAGTACAGAGACTAAGTATCTTCAAGGTTGTGGCAAACCTAAAGGACCAAGAAGGAAGTAGAGAGTCACTGAAGTGCCACCTCACTAGGGGAAGGAAGGTCCACACATTTCCTTCCCCAGGACATGCCAAGCGAGATGTTTGCCTCCACTCTGAGACCCTCTGGTGGATTTACCAGATTGCCACCAGGAGGGAGAAGCCTCCAGAAAAGATGAGCTTGTCTAGATGCCTAAATGCAAAACTAGGTCTGAAATGAAACTAAGCATAAGCATAGGGGGTTTTCACAGTCAAACAATAGAGAAATTATTAACTTAAAGACTCGAATCAATCTCACTTTCTCTGCCTAGCAGAATTTGTTTCTATAGCCTGGAGGATTCCTGAGTGTCCCAGGCAAACAATGGACATCCTTGGGATCAGAAACGCCTGTAAAAAGTCTGTCTCTAACCTCGCCAGAGGGAAAAACAGATACAGCACTCACATCCACAATACCTTGCGAATCTGGCTGCAATTACCTCCTTTTTTTCCTTTGCCCCCCTAAAATTCAGCAACTGTGTGACCTCAGCTGCTGGCATTCTTTCTTTCTCTCTTTGGGAAACCACACCCTCTCCCTGCTCTCTTCTTCTGAAAGATAAAACAAACTTATACTTCTAGATCCTAATCTTGGTCTAGAGAAATTCTTTCCTCATCCTGCGTGCAGCACCTCCGAAGCATCCAAGGACCTTCACCCTTTCTGCCTGCCCTGCCTGCCTGCAGGCTCACAGAGACATACGGGATGGTGGGAGGGAAAACTCACAACCTCTGGAATTGGCAAAAAGGAATTCTTTCGTGAGTCTCATGCTCAGGCTAGATAATGCTCAGTGGATTTTAGGCCATGAGCCAATGGGCTTCCAAGGGCATTTCTACACCCATTACCAGCAGGTGCAGCTCAGGGAGCTTTGATTGGCGTTTCCCACTCACCAGGACTGGCCGCATCTCACAGAGAACCAGAAGGGAAGCAAGCTCCATGTCCTCACTGTACCCATTCTTCAGAGGAACAGATCTGAATCCTATAGCAGAAGAGGGGGAGAAAACACAAAGGCCGGTAATTCATGTCAAGATGGAAGAGGCAGCCTTGCAAAAATGACAAAAACAACAGGAAAATACCTAATTTTGCACTACGTTAGTGACAGACAAAAGATCAATCCTGTAAATTCTCTTGCCAACAGGCTCCCTAGGCTGTGGGAATTCTGTTTTGCACAACTTCTCAAAAGGGCTGAACAGGCAGGAGGAGGAGTAAATCCTTCTCTTCCGAATTTGGTCTTAGATAATTTGTTTCTCACAGAGTTCTTGAGTAAACAGCAGAGAAGAAGGCGCAGGCTTTCGCCATCTCTCGAGGGCAGATTCTGGCCTTCTCCTGTGACAGATAATCCTAATAATCCCAGCTCTTGAACTTGACATTTGCCCTAGCTTGTTTTTCTTATCTAAATGCTACCAGGAAGAAAAAAAATACAGCAGTTTCTCAGCTATACCCCACCAATATTAACCCCCTTAAAAATGACAAGCTTCTTGGTCCCTAGGCAGCCATTTCTTCTTCTTCTTTGAGCTGTCACGACATCTCCCTGTCCCCCCTCTCACTCCCTCTCTCCTTCTGATATTACATAAGTTTTATACTTTTATATCCTAATCTTGGTAAGAGAAATGTTTCTCACCCTCCAAGCACTTATGAAGCTTTCCACCCTAACATCAGACCTTATATTTTGGGGGTTACTCAATGTTGGGGGGCCTAATGCAGCCACCCACAAATCCTGTCCCTTTTTCCTCCTCCTAAGACAAAGACACAAAGGATCTGGCTAACCCACCCCCTGAGAGGTTCATGCCAAAAGACCCTAACCTGACAGGCAAGCTGTAGAATTTCACCCACCCCCATGGCCCCATATAAAAGGAGCCTATGACTGCTCCAGGGGGTCGATGCCACCTTTGCATTGCCCAGGTGGGCCACCCCTCCCCTTTCAATAAACCTGGCCTCAACATCTCTAGGTGCCACCAGTTACACCTTTCACCCAGGGATTGTATGCCCAGTTCAGGAGTAGTCAGTGCCCTGTGTTGGGGTCCAACTTTCTGGAAGTCAGAGGTCCTATCCTGCTGCTTAGAGAGAATGGCTAGCAGCCTTGACTGACAGGTCTAATAGGGAAGCAAGATTAAAACTATCTACCATCTAGAAATAAAAATGATGCCCTTGGAAGAAATTAAAACCCACAAAACATTCCCCCATTGAATTTAGAGTGATTGCAGCTGTGGTTCAATTCCTTAAATACTCCCGAGGCTGGAAGACTCAAAAGAGTCATGAATCCTCACGTCCATTTCCTCCACTTAGGTCTGTACAAAGCACAGCACCAGGGAATGTGTTTTATCTTTAAAGATTTCCAATGGGAGGAAATTTTCCCATCCCTTGGCAGTTCACGGCACTATTGATCATCCTCTTCTGAAAGCGCTTCCCTATTTACAATTAGGACCTGTGTTTGACAGTCATTAAAATGCTTTATGTGGGGTTGAAGGGCAGTGTTCAGGAGCTGAATCGTCCCCTCCCCCAAATGCATCTCAGAGGTTAGTTTCCTCCCTGGTTCTGATTTAGTGTAGAAGATTACAGAGTGAAAAACAGAACTCTCCCAACCATACTCCTTTATCCCAAAGGGAACCATTGTTAACAGCATCTTTCCCAAGGTCAGGTAAGCATCTATTTGAGTTTCTTTTCAATCACAAAGGAGAGGACTGTGAATTTCCATTTAACATTGTATCTTAGAGATCCTTTCTGTTTGTCTTGAAAGCATTTCCACTTAGTATATGCTGCTTCTCCAAGACTCCTACCATGCCCAACAGAGGGGATGCCCTCTATTTCCTCTGTGCCCTCCACCTTTCAGGTTTCAGCTTCTTCATCTAAGAGAACATTTTACAGTCAGGTGATTTATCACCTTTTAAACAATAACTATTGAGTCTGTGCTCCCTGCTACTTCAGGTTGAGGAAAGTAGCGTGCTCTCACACAGCTGGCTTTCTTTCCCTAATTTGGACTAAGGTGTACTATTGTTTTGTAACAGAGGTAAAGGCCTGAAAAGGGCAAAATGTATTAGAAATCTCCTGAAAATTCTCCCCTCTTTTTGGAAACTAAAACCTACTAATGCCAGTAATCACAGAGCAGGGGAGCATTCTTTGTTGGAACAATTCCCTGAGCCCTCTCCTGGGTTCAAAGGATAGCCTTCATCATCTTTTTCTTCTTTGGAGATAAGGTCACCAAAATGACTGACTATAGTTAAATAGCAACAGCCCAAAGCTGGAAACTCCCTGTAAAACTCCTGTATTTCTGCTTGAATGGGAAGGATGGTTCTTTAAGACTCTGATATCCTCCTCATTTGCTGGAAAATTAGTAGAATTTTCCTTTTCCTCAAAACATTAGTCCTTGTTCTTCATTTGGCCACAGGGACAAGTATCAAACTTTCTCTAACAGTTTCTATATGGACGTGGTGTCTAATATTTGCACTCCATTTTGTAACTATAATTCTCCCATAAAGGGAAGCTTAATCTTTTATCAAAGCTAAAAGAATATTATAAGGAACATTTGTACACCTACCACCTAGATTCTACCATTAGCCATTTACTATATTGTCATCCTTCAGGGCCTCCCCAGGTTACCAAAATCTGCAATGTTCAAATCCTTGGCATAAAATGACATAGTATTTTCATATAACCTATGCACATCTTCCTATACACTTTAAATCATCTCTACATTAAGATTTAAGACAACACAAATGCTATATCAGTAGTTGTTACGCAGTACTGTTTAGAGCAGTCATTTTAACTCAGTGTGCTGTAAAAATTTTTTAAGATCATTAATTACTTTGAAAGACGTTCAAAGCATCATAACTAGATTTTTTTTAATCAACATAATTTAAATGTGCCATATTAGTTTAACTATAGGTTCAAGGGTGCCATGAGATAAAAAATGGTTAGAAAACACTGGTTCACAGTCTAAGAGAAAAATTCTGTACCTGTTCAGTAAAGATACAAGTTTTAAAGAATTATTTGCAATGCTAGGTTAATTGAATCCATGGATATAGAACCCAGGAATATGAAGGGTCAGCTGTTCTCCATCCCATATTTATCTGACCATCAACCCATCTTATTTATGTATATAATTCATGGAGGATGTGATTGCTTTCTCTTCCTAGCCTGAGTTCAGTATTCACGTTCCTCTTGCTCATATAAATATTTATAGGCAATGAAATGTACAAATTTGTATTTTTAAATGGCTGGATTCCCACCCTCTTGTTGAATTTCTTATGTGGATGTCTTTGTTAGCTACATATGCCCTCTTTTGTTTTCTTCCATGAAAGCTCATGGGACATTTAATTGCTAAACTCTGCATGTTTGAAACCATCCATCCTTTGATTTTATACTTGAGTGACAGTTTTAGTATAAAACCTGAGAGTTTTATGCACACGCTTTTCCCCATAGGGTTTTGGGGACATGGCTCTCATTGATCACTGCGGTAGGGAAGGTTTCTGGCCTATTTTCCTCTTACAAGCTACATGATTTGGTACGGGTAGTTTGTTTTTTTGGCTGGATAGGTACCCACAGAATTCTTGCAGCTGAGCACAGTGCTACCCCAACTTTAGTGTAGACATGAATTACCATGAAACTTGTTAAAATGTCGATTTTGAGTAGGGGGCCTGAGATTCTGCAGCTCAAATGAGCTGATCTGTGGACAGCGGGGGAAGCAGTCAGTCAAGGTGTTGATCATTCAAATGAACAGGGAGGCTTCAGCTAATCTGTGTATTCTAGGATTGTGGCTCCAGGCAAGGCAGGACTGTCTGGTGTAGACATGTGACTCTAAATTTGGAGACAGGAGCTCTGCCTTGGTGACCAGCTGTCTCCAGCCACTTATAGTTCCTCTTAACTGTCCAGATTTTTTTTTTTCTGTTGTTTGTTTTGGTTCTGGTCATTTCATAAGGAAACGGAAAAACACCTTTTAAAGTAAGACCAGTATTTCAGGCATTTGGCACCTGGTAAGAATGGGGAAAGCCTCATGAGGTCAGTGTGCAGAGTAGGAATGGGAAGTTTGAAGTTGGACGTTATAGGATTTGCAACCCAGCTCTGGTTCTATAAGTGTGTGACCTTGACCAAGTTAATTCATATCTTGAGGCCTCAAAATGCTCAGATTTTAAAAGCAGAGATGATAAAACCCCTTTCACAGGATTATGGAGAAGATTAAAAAAGAAAGAATTTAAGGTACCTAACACAATAAATGTTGCTTCTTCCCTTCCTGAGCTCCAGCTGGTTTAAAAGCTTAAGTGCATCCCTAATAACAATGGGCAAAGTTTATTTCTGAGTTCACAAGGGCCTTCCATGTCTCATGCACAAAGGAATTGTTCATTTTATTTCATTCTTCCCATGAATATGGACGTGCCAGGCATCACTAGGAGCTAGAAAGCAGAGAGAGAAGGTCCCTGCTGAGA
Organism: Perodicticus potto; assembly: GCA_963574655.1. Taxonomy (NCBI): domain Eukaryota; kingdom Metazoa; phylum Chordata; class Mammalia; order Primates; family Lorisidae; genus Perodicticus; species Perodicticus potto. The sequence continues at coordinate 7,472 of CAUYRH010098405.1, forward strand.
GCATCTCTCACTTGAGGAGGGGGAGGTGTCATGGTCACATTTTTAATCATCCTTGACGTTTTGTTCTTTGTTTTAAATCTCCAAGCAAAGTCATTGCATTTTCTAGATGATCTGACACACTCTGATGGCCAGCAAGGTAAGGAGGTTTCATCAACTCTGACCTCTCTCCAAGGCCTTGGAGGGGTTACAAGTCTTGTGCCCCTCATCCTTCGAGAGGACACCAGGATAGCCAGGGGGTGTAGGCGCTACTGCCACCCATGGAGGGTAGACCCAGCAGGGGCAGGTTAGGAATAGGCAAGCAGAGTTACCATGAAAAGACACCCATCATGGCCTCAAGGCCAGGATCATAAAGACTTACCAAAATGATACTTCCTGTGTGAGAAGAAGTGGGTATCACTCTGAAGCCTTAGTTATATCAGAAATGAATTAAAGAATCAGAACCTAGACTGGGCACCGTGGCTCATGTCTGTAATCCCAGCACTCTGGGAGCCCAAGGCAAGTAGAGTGCTTGAGCAAGACTCCTATATCTACTAAAAAATAAATAATATAATAGAAAAACTAGCTGGGTGTTATAGCAGGTGCCTATAATCCCAGCTACTAGGGAGGTTGAGACAAGAGGTTGACTTGAGCCTAGGAGTTTGAGGTTACTGTGAGCTAAGATACCCTAGTACTCTAGCCTAGAGCAACAGAGTGAGACTTTGTCTCACAAAAAAAAAAAAAGAATCACAGCCTAATTGCTGGATTTAAAGCTTACAGTGTGGTCAAGTTACCCAAGAGGGGTTGCCCAATATCAGGCCTCTTACAAATAGATACCCATTATTATAATTTATAAAATGAATATTCCTAAAGAGTTAAAAAAATTCAGATGGTTTTTCCCAAAATTCTTGTTTCATCTACTCACTTGGTTAGGAATTTGTTTCTTCCCTACCAAGATGAGCAGCATTGGCCCAGCTTGGTTTTCACAGAGTACTAACCAATGGCTATCTGAGGAGCTGGTTAAACATTCATATTCTTGCCCTCCCTTCCCCCACCATGGGAACCTACATTTTCTAATTTGAGCCCCCAACAGGCCTACTGGCCAATGCCCCACGGTAGAAATGGTTAGAACTTAAGGGAATGTCTGAATGTTCCAAACCCTAAAAAAAAAAGTAATATCTTGCTCTGGTGCCTGAGCTGGAATGCAGTGACATCATCACAGTCACTGCAGCCTTGAATCCTAGGCTCATGGGATCCTTGTACCTCGACATCTCAAGCAGATAGGACTACAGGCCGGCATGCTCACATCCAGCTAATATTTTATTTTTGTAGAGATGGTCTTGCTATGTTGTTCAATCTGGTCTCGAAGTCCTGGCCTCAAGCAATTTTCCCATCTTGGCCTCTCAAAGTGCTGGGATTACAGGCATGAGCCACTGTATCGGCCCAAAAGACTATAAAGCGCAAACCGCAGTAATCTCTTATTCTTGAAAATAGTGACCTCCTGAGGAATCCAGAAGCACCCATGATCGTCTGTCTCAGGCATCAGAAAAATCAGGGAAGGGGAAGAAGGAACTCCAACACCCCACAAGGGCCTAACAGTATATATAAAATCGAGTTTGGGGCGGGGGAAGAAATCCAGACTCAACCCTGGCTGTGGCGAGACAAAGCACTTCTAACATTTCAGAAGAAAATCAAACTGCAGTGCCAGGTTGATGATTGACTAACTATCCAGTTCTGCATGCAGAAGCCTGACTTCAAAGAGCTCAGGAGCCCCTTTTCCTACCTTCTTCCCACCTGTGTGCTAAGTAACAGGCTGGGCATACATCAGTTTTCCAAACTGCCCAATCAGCTTTATGGTGATTTCATCAGAAACCAGGGAGGGTAATTGGTGGGGCCACACCTACGGTGCATCTTAGAAGGGTACAGGCGAACCTTACTAAATGCAGAATACAAATGTCTGCATACAATAACTAAGAAAATGCCATGGAGGCTATGTTAATCAGTTTGATGAAAATAGTTCAGATTGTATGTGAAACCAGCACATTGTACCCCTTGATTGCACTAATGTACACAACTATGATTTAATAATAAAAACAATAAAAAAAAAATCAGAAACCAGCAGAAATGCTTTCTCATTCTTTCTGAAGCCAGCAGCACCAAAGAAGGACAGTAGACCAAATTGAACATCTTCATTAAAATGCCTCTTACCTGATTTGATTCCTTTAATGGGGTAAGTGGCGTGAGCAAGAAAGTTGGGATCACTGAACATATCTTCCTCGTAAACCACAAAGCGTAGAAACGCCAGGTTTGGGTCATAAATCTCAAATGTCACTTTCTCCTGTGTTGGAGCCCAGACAGGGCTGAGGCCATTATCATCTGCAAGGAGATGAAAGCTCATTAGCGGGCACATTTGTCCTGCCCCCCTCCTGCTAAAACAGACCGCATCCTTCAGCTTTGAATCCCCTTAACAACCATGTAAATAAATATGCATCAGTAACAAGCTCCAACAAAATCAGAATCATCATCCCCACCTGTAGTGAGCCATCCCGGTAAAGCTGCTGGTGCAGGAAACCACATGCCCCCCACCCCCGCCTCCCTGGGAAAGCAGAGGCATCGGCAGGACAGGAAGGGGTGTTTGAGAAGATAAAAAGGAGAGGTGAGAAGACAGCCTGGGAGCCACATCCTAAAGCCTAGTTTGCTGAAGAGGCAAACCTCAGCCTCATACAACAAAGAAGGAAAACCTGCCACCTTCCTAATGCCAATTTAATCAGTGGGGTTCCGAGATGGTCACGGGGCTACCTTTCATTACAGACAGTGATCTCAGGCCTTAAAAAGCCCACTGTTTGTGGTTCCTTCCTGGCTTCCCCTGGCAGAGCAAGCCTTCCGCTTGTCCTTCCTACCTTCTGAGCGAGAGATTCCCCAGGTTAGGGCAAGTCTTCCAGGCCAGCCCTGTTATCCTCCCACCACCCCCTTGTGTCTCTGTGTAGATAAATCAGGCTGGGCTTTTGCACAGAGAAGACCAACCTAGTGTCAGGGAGTGACAACCTTGCCCAGGACTCTGGACTTGAGTCAGGGACACAGAAACACAGCACTAGGTACAAGTCCAGCGACTTCATAAAGTGGCCCTTTATTTTCCCTCCCCAAGCTGAACCACTGTGGGCAGGAGAGATGAATGGAAATGCCCAGAAGGCAAAAGTCCATCAGCATCGCAGAAGAGGGCATCCCTGCACGCGCCTCCGCTCGCCAGGAAGAAAAGGCCCAGGCAACTTACTCACGACTGTCGTCTTAAACTTGTTGTTGTCATACTCAGCTCCACATATCTCCACCTCTACAAAAGGACAGGCAATGCTTCGCCCAAGTTTGGGGAGATGGCGGGCACCAAGAACCTAGGACACCAAAGGTAAGCCAAAGGCCTCAGGAAATTTTCTCCCAAAACCTGACTCTTTAGGATAAAGAGGTTTTAGTTTTTGGAGTTTGGTGTGGGGCTTTGTTGTTGTTTGTGCCCTGGGTAGAGTACTGTGGCATCACAGCTCACACAACCTCAGGCGCTTGGGCTCAAGCCATCCTCTTGCCTCAGCTTCCCAAGTAGCTGGGACTACAGGGCACCCACCACAATACCCTGCTAGTTTTTCTATTTTTAGTAGAGATGGGGTCTCAGTTTTGTTCAGTCTGGTTATAAACTTAAACTCAAGCAATCTATCTGCCTCAGCTTCCCAGAGTGCTGGGATCGCAAGCGCGAGCCACCACCCCCAGCTATAAAGAGTGTTTTCAATTAAACAGCAGACTGTATTGAGTTCACAGTCAACCTCAATTTCCCCAGAAAGCTGTTGAGGGAACTGATCCACTGGAGACGCCACAGTAGCCTGTGAAGCAGCTACCCTCACTGTTTCCCTTCTGTGGACGAAGAAGTGGGGAGTGTGTGGAGGCCCCCAGCTCTTCAAGATAAGCCCGGATCTCAGCCCCAGGTCTGACTCAGCAGGTGGGGCTCACCCTTGGGTACCTACCAACACAGAGAGCTTAGTCCTTGGATTTCCCTGCACCCAGGAAAGGGTGCAGGAGAGTGTGGCCTTCTTTTTGTAAGTGGTCTTTGTTTAAAGACCTTTGGTTACATGCCCTTCCTTGCTTCCTCCTTAATCTCATAAGAAACGCAATTCATTTCTCTCTTACAAACACCACACTATCGGAAAGCTGGATAAATTTTAAAAAGCTTTGACTCCTAAAACTGGCCCATGGCGGGGGATAAACTGCCTTCTCCATTAAGACCAAATGGCTATTTCCCACGTTTTGATTCCCTCTGGCTAAAGGCTGGCCTCACTGGGACTGCAGAGAGGGATTCAGACCTCGCCTTCACTGTGACCCTGAAGGGTACTGCAATAAAGCTCCTAAAACACTGGCTCTGGATGCTGATGCTTTAAAAAGGGGCTGAACATCACTGGTCCCTCCCGAGGCAGCAGTGGCCCAGCCCCTGGGGTGAGGAGGAGAGCTGGCTTCACCTTGACAGTGAGCGTCATCTGGATCTTCCTCTGGGACTCAGGCGGCATCGGGTGGTAGGTCTCTGTCCTCATGCTCTCGGGCTGTAGGACGTAGCCTGTCCGCCCATTGAGAGCAAACAAGGCATGATTCATCTGCACGTACTTATCTGGGAAGGAAAATGCACCCCCACTGTAAGGCTGGCAGGAGGGTGTGGGCCTCCTGGGCGGAAAATGGGTCACACCTGCCTCCAAAATTAACTTTAGGCGGCTGGTCAAAGAGATATCTGACTCTAGGAAAATGTGAGGTATTTAAAATAAGTCTCAGGGGAACATCTTCCCGAGTATGTCACAAAATCCAAAACCATAAAAGATTAAAACCTACTGAAACCTAGAAATGTCCACATAGAAAAATAATTGCATTAAGTTAAATCATTTCGATTCAAATGACAAATATATACGTAAACATTTTTAACCTTTTAAGAGCTCTGATGAATGTATGCAATAAATACTCACTGCATTAGATAGCTAAAGCATGAATAGTGACAGAAAAGACACATGTTCCCTAAACAAGTGGAAAAATGGCTAATGTCACCCATAAAAGAAATACCATAACATAATTAGTATATATAATATAGTATAATTGACTATAATATAGTATATTATATATACCACATATAATATTGTATTATACTATATATAATACTATACTATATTACACTATATATAATACAATATTATGTGTGTAATAATATGGTATTATTGACTAGACTACATCAATTTTCAGCTCTCAGAAGGGCAAAGGCTAAAATTCAATAAAACCAAGGAGAAGTTATACCAAAAGCATGTTCAGACTCTACCAATTTGCATTCCCACCCCCACTCTTGAGGGCAGTTTAGCCAAGTGTCTTCGCTCAGCTGGAGACAGGTGCTCAGGGGTCGTCTTCAGGGCAAAGTTTCCCACAATGCGATCTCAAGGATCCTGTCCCACAGAGGTACTCCTAGATCTCATATGCTCACATAAGGCTACAGGAGGTGGTGCTGTCCATGACAGCAAACCACAGGGATCAAGATAACTGTGCCCCCACAGGGGCTTGTTAAATAAACCATGGTTCCATTCAGTGGAATCCTCTGTGGCTATAAAAACCCCAAAAGAAGCTTTACACAACATAACAAAAACGCAAAGCACTGTGATGTGTGCTCTCGCTGTGTGCACACAGATTTGTGTTCTTTTTTCCCCCAGCATGTGAATATCTCTGGAAGAGGAGGAGGGACCAGGAGGAGAGAGCCCTGAAGACCCCACGGAATGTTTATACCCAGCCTCGCATGCAGCTAGGAACCAGCTCTTAGACTTTTTAACTACATGAGCTAATGTACTTCCTTTGCCTCTCAAGCCAACCTGGCTCTGTCTCTGCAATCACAAAGCCCACCTGATCCAAGCGCCTCCACTGCCCTCGACACCCCTATTCTATTGTTGGTCCTCCGGTGCTAACTAGCATGCTGGCTGAACCCCAGCATCCCCAGATCAGCAGATGTCGCCTGGAATAACGCCACTGCCTTCTCCCAGCTCCCCTGTACCTGCAGACTGGAAATTAAGCGCCACCATCTGGGAGCCGCACACCCAGAGGCGGAAGGGATCGTAGTTGGAAGAGTCAACCCTTTGTCCCTTGGGATAGACGCGGGTCAGGCCCTTTTGATTGTACTTCAAGAGATCGAGGGGCTTCTGTCGGGTGATGCTGTCTGCCTTTGTCTCCACAAAGGAACGGATTTCTCGGAAGTCAGGATTTTCTGCACACACAGAGAAAAAGGTCACCATTTATTCTTTGTCTTATCTGCACATTTTCTTAATTGTCATCACAACTCCTTAGTGGGACGGCTGCTGAGTGCTCAAGTTGTAAAAGGAAACCAGGAATGTCTCTTTGTGACAAGACATTCAAGGGGTTGTGATGACAATGCCATAATTGGTACCACTATAGACTCCTGCCTTCCCAGGGTCTCAGGTATGGGGTTGGGGGGCCTAGTCTCCCTACAGCCTTTTAGTCTAGAACTATTGTAATTTACTTTTCGTTTACAACTACAACAGCCTTGAACAAGAAAACACAGAAGGGGGAAGGTGGGGAGGGCTGCAGGTAGAAGATCTTAGGACTAGAAGGTGCACAGAGCAGTCTGCCTTCCCCACCAAGGCTGCTATAGACACAAAGAATGAACTAAGCATCTTATTGACTGAGAATCACCTGTTGCTGCCTTCAGGAAGGGATGTGACAGGAGGGGGTGCCATTGTGGGGGGAGGAATGGGGACTTGCTTCTCCTTTGCTCCTTCACATCCACCTGGGGTGGGGGAGACAGCCAAGGAGTAAAAGTGCTGAGTCTGGTCCTGAGCTTTGGCATCTGCAGAACGTAGGTCCCCTGGGGAACTGCCTGCCGCTTTTAAGAGTTAACTCTGGGGTTTAGTACTATTTCTCTGGAATCACAGAGTCTGGAGATGAAAGATAGGAAGTTGTTCAACAGGCCCGAAGAAAGGAGAAATAAAATATGAACAACATCATCAAAAAACTTACTACTTGGAGAATTTGGTAGAAAATCCATTTCTTAATGGACTCAGATATGGCTGAATAATGAATGGCCCCCAAGATATCTAGGTCCTAATGCCTAGAACCTGTGAAAATTAGACCTTACACGGCAAAAGGGATTTTTACAAATGTAATTAAATGAAAGTGCTTGAAATGGAGAACAGTCCTGAATGCAGCCAGAAGGGTCCTTCTACTAGGAAAGCAGAGACCAGAGTGATGCAGCCACAAGCCAAGGAATGCTGGCAGCTGCCAGAAACTGGGAGAAGCAAAGACTGGATTTCTCCCCTAGAGCCACTATAGCCCTGCCGACACCCTGATTTTGGCCCAGTGACTCTGATCTCTGGAACTGTACAAAAATAAATGTATGGTGTTTTCAGCCACCAAGCTTGTGAAAATATTTTACAGCAGCAGAATAAAACTCATTTACCCTCTAAGTGGTTTATCCTACTAAGGCACCAAAAGGGTCTCTTCCGCCAGCACCCCAAGGACAAACTCAAGGTGAGGCATCTGCCTTGCTCACTCCTGCCCCCTCTGATGCTATAAGGTCCTAAAGGAAATAATTTTCACTGCTGTTATGGGACAGGATCATGGGGAAGTTGTTACCTAAATTATCCTTGGTTTTGCTGGTTGGTTTGCAGTAGACGACCAGGTCAGAGAGCTCAATGGCAATCGACTGGTTCTTCTCCCAGTACTTCATGTTGTTCTCCTGTTTAGAGTCACCCAGCTTTAGTTTCAGCCTCCAGCCGGCCCTGAGAAATCCCACACTCCCCGCCCCCCAGCAGTCTCTTCCTCCCCACCTTGCCCTCAGATCTTTAGTAGAGTTGAATGTTCTTCCTTCCTGAAGATCCCCCCACTTCCTCCTCTCTCTCTCTTCCTGTATCTCCACCCAAGTTTGATATCTAGCTCAGTCCTAGCTGACTGCAGTTCTCAACAATAGACGGGGGTCAGGATGGCATGGGGAGGGCTCTTTTCCATCACCTGCCCTCTCCCCTAAAGCCACACTGTTACAGTTTGAATTCTAGTTCTCCAAAAGTTCTTGTTCTAACCATCTATCCCCTGCATGCCTGAAACATGCAAGCCTCTCCCTGCCCCTTACTGCCTGTCCCAGCTCTGTCCAAAGGAAGCTGTCCCCAGGGCTTAGGCCACATGCCACGGACTGGGGAGGCATGTTTCCCCAGGGGACCCTCTGTTAAATCTCACTCCAACTGAGCAAGGATGAGCTATTTACTTTATACCAAAACAGACAACCCTCTTAGTCTTCCATAAATCCTTCCTAGCAGCCTTTGAGTGGCCAAGGGGGAATCTTGAGAGAATATTTAGGTAACAACTGTCACTATGGAGGGGAGGTACTTAGCTTTATATCATCTAAGTTAACGTATAGGCCTGGGAGGCAGCATTATCTCCATTTAACACAGGGAAGCTGAGTGGCTTCCCTCAGGTCACACAGCCATCCAGCATCAAGACCAGAAGCGTAAGTTACTGGCCCGACCCAAAGCCTCTGCTCCGGCCCCACGTTTCACAGCTGCGTCACCTCACACCTCATCAGCCACCAGGTTCCACAGAAGGTGTTACTGAAATAGTAAAGTCTCTTGCAGCTGACCCCAGGTACCTCCAAACCACAGAAGCTGCCTCCTGGCTCCCGTCTCACCCTGGACCCTGCCCAAATCACTCCCGCTCACGAAGCCTCCCTGGGTAACTCCAGCCAAGGTTGGGAAACCTTCTAGATCACTCCCTGCCTCCACCATTCTGGACCTGCATGGCCTCACACCATCCCTCATCTGACCAACCTACGTCAATGCTGTTCAGCACTGGCACTCAGACCTCGTCACTGCTCCTGCCATCAACTGGAGGTGGCCAGAGATTATGTGACAATCCCCTGAGCAGGCACTTTGGGACAGGCAGAGGCACATGGCCAGGCCCTGCGGAGGAGCTGACAGTGAGCTGAGAGTCATCTGGTGCTAGTTGGGGAGGGCGGGATTGTCCAGAGTGGGATCCTGGCCACTGTTTTCTTAATCCTCAGATGTAATAAGACTTTAGAAATAATTCTCGCAAAATCTCAGCAAATATAAAAACCAATTAAGCAGGAATGTGGATCAAAGGCCACGGGCAGCAGTCCTGAACAGCCTGGCTCCACTCAGGAACCTTTTTTGCAGCAGGAGAGGAGGTAGGAGAGGAAGGTGGGAGGGGAGCCTTCAGGTGAAGTCACGTTTGCTCCATTAAGAGAAGCAGGGAGAGAGGCAAACACTCTATCGGAAATGATTTTTCAAATGAGCCTTGGGCAGTGGCACAGTCCCTCTGCCTCAGAGCTATAGTAGGTCAGAGGGGCCAGGGGCGAGGGGAGATGTCCCCACTGGGGAAAGAGGGGACAAACAGCCCAAGCTCGCACTTCAACCCAAATGGCTGGAGATGCTATGATAAGCCATGGAAAAAATAAGCCAAGTGTAAGGTCAGGGACAGATGACAGGGCCCACTAGGAAGGATGCCTGTCCAAGCTGACTCCTATAGTCTCCCAAGAAGGATGCCTTCCCTCTAGAGGAGTTGAAAAAGTGAGTCCAGGGGGTCCCTAGCGACGAGAGATAGGTCAGGATCTGACACTCCCCTCAGAGGAAGGGAAGGGCAGGCCAATGGTCGTGACCACTCCCAAGTACCCTGGGTGGGTGACCCAAGAGAGACTTGTCAACTACAACCACAGGTCAGAGGGGCACAGGAGGACCCAGAACAGCTTTAAAATCAGTCCTCTGGGTCAAGACCTGCCTTAGAAGCAAATGGGCACCTGCCAAACCCTAAAATTTCTTTCCAGTTCTGTAGCCACAAGCACGAGCAGGTGGCACCTGACTCCAGCACCTAAGATGTAGCAACACTTTCCCACATCACCCTTACAATAACAATGTGATGACTAAATACTTTTGAGTTAGGTATTTGCTTCCTCATTTTGCAGCCCAAGAAATTGAGGCCCAGAGCAGAGTAGTTACATTCCTAGGACCCCAGCCCTGCCAGGGTGCAAACTCTCATCTGCCTAATTCCAAGCCTCCCAGTTCCTACGCAGAGGCTAAAGCCTTCTCAAAACACTTCCAGCCAAGGGTGAATGCTCCAGCCAGGATAACCCCAAGAAGGTCATTCTAGAGGGGAAGTTCCTTCCCCAGGATAAAAATCACTGTGTTCCCAGGGCCTATCCCAGGTCCAGGGCAGGGAGCTCAGGGAATGTTTGCCGTGGGAAGGAGCCAGCTCAGGGAATATCTGCTGTGGGAAGGACCCAGGCTGCCTTGAGCATTGTTTAGAAAGAAGAACATAATCAAAACGAGGAAGGCGGTGCTTCCTTGGTAAGATATACGAGCCAGATGGCCATCGTCACCGAGCATCACTGCATACACCCTGACCAGCGTCCCAGGGGCGGCCACTGGCCCCTTCCCCACCTCACGAGAGGTGTTCCTATCCACTGAGCCCACCTGTCTACTCCTCGAATTCCCCCCCTGCTACCCACGCCCTCCCGGGCCCCGGTGAGCACAGGTGAGCAGGCCTCACCTTGGTGTCCATCTTCCAGGTGATCTCACGGATGCTCTGGAACCACTCGAAGAGCTCTTCCACCTTGTCTGTGGCGAACTCCACCGGAGGATCACCTTGCTTCTTGGGCTCCAGGATAAAGACAAATGGCTTCTGATTTTTCCCCTGTGGGGCTTTCACTTTGGAAAAGAAGAAGGAGCAGCTCTGATCATCCTGGTGACGGCCACAATGACCAGACTTCGTGCTGCCCAAGCCGTTCCTCTCCTGAACCACACCAAACTGTCACTGCTATGGTCACGGTCGGCACTGACCAGGATGTAGACACTGTGTCCGGTGCTGTCTGAATTACATGTTAACTCCTTAAGGCAGTGGTTCTCAACCTTCCTACTGCTGCAACCCTTTAATACAGTTCCTCATGTTGTGGTGACCCCCAACCATAAAATTATTTTCGTTGCTACTTCATAACTATAATTTTGCTACTTTGACGAATCATAATGAAAAAATCTGATATGCAGCATGGTCTTAGGTGACCCATGTGGAAGGGTCGTTCAACCCCCAAAGGGTCATGAACCACGGGTTGAGAACCACTGGCTTCAGGTGTGTGGTGGGTTGAGTAGCGTCCTCCAAAAAGATAAGTCAAGTCCCCAGAAATGCTTTTTAGAAATAGCATCTTGGCATATGGACTTAGTTAGGTGTCTCAAGTTACAAACCCTAAATCTGATGATGGGTATCCTTACAAGAGAAAGGAGAGGGGGTTTGAGAGAAAGGCCATGAAGAGGGAGGTGGAGACTGGAATGATGTAGAAGCAAGTCAAAGAGCGCCAGAGACCGCCAGCTATCACCAGAGGCTGGGAGAGGGTCATGGAATGGGTTCACTGTACACACCACCAAGTATTTTACAGACGAGAAAAATCAAGGTTATAATGGGGGGAAATTACCTGCCAAATAATAGTAGCTAAAATTTCTGACCTCTTAGGAGCTAGGCGAGATTTTAAGTAGATCACATGCCCTGTGTCTCACCTAATCTGTACCACAGCCCTGTGGGGGTAATGGCCCTGTAATGCCCACTTTGCAGGAGGGAAAACTGAAGTTGGTTGAGAGATTAACAGGTGGAACGTCACTCAGTTAATGGTGGCAAAGCCGAGGTGCAAACCTGACTCCAAGCTCCCTATGCATAACACTGAGCCATGGGCCTGTGCTCTGCAAATACAGGGCAGGAGATATTACGGAGAGCCTCAGAAGTGAAATCCCAAATGCCCCTGGGCCCGGCTCATCTGTTACCTCACTATAGGAAGTCAGCGGGTGCTTGGTTTACTCTGTTAATTGGAGCAAAGACCCTGCCCCCATCCCACTGGAGAGTTGTAGGGAAAAATGATTGCTGTAAGGGCGGAAAGCTGAGAGGCAGGAAGTCTAGGACCACTGTTATTTGAGGCCCCGGGGATCCAGCACAGGACTCCCCAGACAGTCTGGGAGTAGTGAGCCCAGGCTAGTAAACTGAAAGGCTGTGGCAGGGAACAGAAACAGCAGCCGTTCAGGGGAGCGAGCTGCCTGGCACGCTCCCACGCAAACCACAAAGTGCCCGTGCAGCAGATACAGGCCAGGAAGGCCAGCTACAGCCCCAGCCCTGCCACCTCTGGATGCCCCATGCTCAAGGTGCTTCACTCCCCCACTGCAGCAGACTCCAACATGGGACAGACCAGGTTTCTTGATCCCCAGCTGAGCAGCCAGCAAGCCAAGGTGCAGAGAGAAGTGGCAGGCCCGTGGTCTCAGAGCACCTGAGTGGCAGAGCTGGGCTGAGGACCCTGGACTCGCAACTCTACGCTCCATCTCAGCTGGGCCAACAGCTCAACTCTTCAAAATACACGGGAAACACAGGCAGGCCCCAAAATAACACCAGTGATGCTGGTGATGATAATAGCCAACCACCATCCCGCACTATCGTGTACCAGACTCTTATTACGCTTACACTTAGCAGGTAATATGGACACAACATCACACTCACTGACCAGTCTGATCCAAATACTCAGCCAGGGAAGGGGCTGCATCAGAGATAAAGGCTAGGCAGGACAGAGTGTCACCCGCCCCCCAGGTCAGGCTGTGGGGGCTTTGGGCAGGAATCCAGGCTAGGAAGATGTGTGCACATACCGACGTTATAGGTATTGAGGTCCAATATTCCTCGGCAAAGAGACCCTAAGGGATTGTCTTCAATAATCTGTAAAGAAACAAGACATAACTCGCGTTAGTTGTAACAGGAAGAATAAAAAGACAACCAGTTTCCGAAGCACACCGTTTAGCAGAGACGCTGCCTGTGGAACTGTTTAAAATGCATTTTCATTACAGGATGTGTCCACAGGGCGAGAGCTGAATAACAAGCAAGGAGCTGATAGGGACCTGGCGGTGAGCAGGTTCCAGGAGTTCAGAGTTTCATTTTCCAATCCATGAAAACATGCCTTGTGAATTCTCGAACAGGCTTCAAGATGCTTCCTCCTTGGATTTGGTTTCACAACACCTCCCAGACCCTTTATCTGACACTATCATGAAATAGGACTATTTGGCCTACTAACGCCCAGCTCAAGAACCCTCTGTGGCTCCCCATGCCCTGTGGAAGCAACACTCACGCTCTACGCTCTGGCTCCTATGGCCTTCAGAGCCCTATTCAGCTTTCCCAGTTCCATGTCCCATCACATACTTGAACCATTCCAGGGTCCAGCTGAGATGGAGAAGATCTTAGTCTCAGGAGAGCTGGCAGGACCACGTGTCCACTTTTTGTGCCACACACCCCTTCTCCACCAAGCTAACACTGATTGTGCGGGCAAGGGCAGTGCTATACATGCACACAATGGGGTCACATCTTGCCTCAGCTGGACCACACAGAACCCAACCACATTCCAACCAACACACCTTTGCTGACTGCACCTCCCTTCTGGAATTCCCTTCTGCCGGTCTCTTGGTGTTGATTTTTAATTTAACTCTTAAAAAGTCTCAAATGCCCCTTCCTCCAGGAAGCCTTCCCAAATAACCTTATCTCCCTTAAAAAACAAATGCTTTGGGCTCTCATGGGACCTTAACGTCCTCATTATAAAGATGTTATCCTGGGTGCAGTGCTGTCCTGCTGAAAAGTGGCTGCTTCCTGAGACTTCCAGAAAAGAGGCGGCCCGGGGAACAAAAACTAGATTTGCAAAGTCACCGGGAAGTCCTCATCTCTCCTTCCGGTTAGACCCACTCGCTTACTCACCCCAAGCACGTTCTGAACGTCTGGCTGTCCAAAATAAATGTGTTTCATTTGCAAGCTGCTTTAAGCAAAAGACAAATTCCCCATTTGGCCACTTTCGCTCCAGTGGGAATTCTCTGCATATTCAAAGTCTTGCGGCCCAGCACAACCTGATTAAAATATGACTAGCTTATCACAGAGACTTTCACCCACAGCAGCTCGGGGATAATCCCAATCTCCATATCACTCTGTCTTCCCTGTTCTGCAGCTCCACAGGGACCACAGGTAAAAATCCACCCACTGAGGCAGGGCAGGAGACACCCTGAAAAACAAGACCCACAGATTCTCCCTCACAGTAATGTGGTGGATGGTGGAGACACACCTGCTTTTCCAGCTCCTCAACATCGGCGGTTGAAATGTCCTCAACGTAATTAGATGGGAAGTACTGCTGGATTCTGGTCCCATAATCTCCTTTCCACCTGGATAAAGACACAGGGCATCAGGGCCCTTCACTGGGCAGCAATAACAACCCACCAAGCTCAGGAGAGCCCTGCTGCTGGCTCGATTCCCCACAGGAGAGGCAGCAAGGGGACAAGTGACCAGGGAAGGGGGTAGGGAGCCAGTGCCCAAGACAATGAAGTATCTCAAAGGGAGCTTCTACATTTTTTTTTAATCACCCATGAGTCATTGGGGGCTCATTTTCTTCCCCTTAACATGATCCTAATGCTTGGGCACAGATACCAAAAGTCAAAAGTTTCAATGTTTCAAGCAGAAGTCAGAAGCTAAGAAAGACCAAAGCTCAACCCCATTTCAGGTTGTGTATGTAGAGACAACGTTGGTATAAAGAAGGTCCTAGAACCAGATAGCATGAAATCAAACTCCAGCTCCATCTGTGTAGACAGTCTGTGCCCCACACTCTCCATCAGTAAGACGGGATAATAAAGCTCCAGGCCAAGGACTATACTAGAACTACCTAGATTAACATATGCCCAAGGCGTGGATCAGTGCCTCCCTGTACACAGTTAGAGCTCAGCTAACATGCTACTCCCGTACCTTGATTACAGCACTGGTAACATGGACATAATCCAATCAGGAATGTGCCTTGACCCCACCAGACTGCGAGCACCTCCCAGCTTCTTCCCCCCAAGTCCATCCAGACATACAGGCCTCTTCCTTCCAAATTGGCCATCCAGTGAGTCACTTTCCACCATCAGGAGCTCTCCAAAATGTACCTCTGAACACGCCCTGTGATGGCTCCTGGGGCCTTTAGAATCCAGCCCTGGCAAAAGGTCTGACCCCAGAACTCTCTGACCTCACCTGTTGACTCTCCGTGGCTCAAATCTGACATGCAGTCCAGCTGACCTGTCCTCCCCATCATTACCCTACAGTGTCCCCTAGCGTCCATGCCTCACCCAGGCCTTCTGTATCCAACTTCCTCCTACTAACCATTTGGGACTCAGCTCTGCATTTCCTCTCCCTGACTGCCACCTGGGCTGAGAGCTCTCCTGTGCTCCCCCAGCATCCTGTCCCTACAGCCATATGAGCAGTCACACCTTCTATTTAATTCATAATTATACACCTGTCTGCCCCACTACACGAGACCTTTTTTGATCTTAATCAAATCTGTACTCTGCAGTGATGGGAAGCACCTAAATTTCTTGGCCTGAACAAACAGGAAGGAAGGTTCTATTGGCCCAATGGAAACACAGGAGTGCTGGTTGGATGCACTTTCACGGCAGCCTTCCTTCACTGCTCCAGACCCACCTTGCACAAAGGCTGGCTGTATTTAGAATGAATGTGCAGACCAGGACTGAGCAGTTTATACCTGCTGCCCAGGTACAATTATTAATAATAGCATTCCCTTCATCTGCAAAGACATCTTGATTTGGATGAAGCTTATTTGGCCCCTCTAGCTACAGCAGAACCAGTTTGGGGAGATAAAAAAAGGTGGTCCAACACAGGCAGCCTATAGTCATCAGAAAGAGAACGAGAAACTGGTGACTTTCCCATAGTCCCTTGCCAAAGGAACTTCCACCCTTCATCTCACGACAAGAGCCTTAGAAATCTGGGTGACACCATATCAGAGGCATATGGGAACTTCGTATCAGGGGCACGAGGCTATCTCCAGTATAATGGAAAACTGTGATTTGGAGTCATCATCTGGCTCCACCCACCACTCCATAAAAGTCAGTCACTGCCCAGTGAGAACCAGGACCCTGATAGATGTGGGGTGCAGGTCACAGTGAGAAAGCACTTGGGCTGTGCCACTTAGAAGACAGACAAAGCCAAACCACTCAATCTGAAAGAAGCAGATGGAACACACTGTGGTTGATGAGCTGGGCTTGGGAGCCTCCAAGGAGGAGTCCCAGGAGCTACACTGGGGACACTGATGTCAGCACAGGGGACAAACCTGGCAGCTCCAAGCCCTGTTCCAGCTTCAACAGGTAACTCTGCTGTTACCCCTATTTTTTCTTTCACTTCATCGTAGTTCTCAGATCTTGTGCTGTTATCAATTTTTGATTCTATGGATCCAGGTAAGAATTGGTTCCCAATGAGGTTCTCATTTTTTTAAAAGAAGTTTGAAAATCCTTGGATTAGGGCCCCTTGCAAGAGTACAGGGAAGGATCTAGAAGAATGTGGGCTCCAGGGTCACAATGGGTGAAATCTCAGCCTGCTGTGTGACCCTGGACAAGTCACTGTATGTCTCTGTGCCTTAGTTTCCTAATCTGTAAAATGCAGGCAACAACAGAACCAACTGTCCATGGTCAGTATATAGAGCAAATGAGTTATTTCAAATGAAGTTCTTATTTATTTATTTTGTTGTTGTTGTTGCAGTTTGGCCGGGGCTGGGTTCAAACCCGCCACCCTCCGTATGTGGGGCTGGTGCCCTACTCACTGAGCCAAAGGCGCTGCCCTCAAATGAAGTTCTTAAACCAGTGCTGGATACATATGAGCATTCAGTACACCTTACACACTCCTATTCATATTTCTCAAGTCAGGTCTAGCTATTTCAGGGAGAAAGAAATGCCAGTCATTCAAGGTGCCTAAATCTCTGCCAGTAGTCATGGTTATGAACAAGTTCTTTTTGCTGTCAGGCAGAAATCACACCATGAAACCACTCGCGTGGGAACCTATCAATGAGCAGTGAATTTTTCTTCCAAGGTGAAAAAAGAGAAGAAGGCTCGGTGCCTGTGGCTCAGCGGGCTAAGCCCGCTGTACCCACATACACCTGAGCTGGCGGGTTCGAATCCAGCCCGGGCCCACCAAACAACAATGGTGGCTGCAACCAAAACATAGCTGGGCGTTGTGGCGAGCGCCTGTAGTCCCAGCTACTTGGGAGGCAGAGGCAAGAGACTCACTTGAGCCCAGGAAGTGGAGGTTGCTGTGAGCTGCAATGCCATAGCACTCTATCCAGGGTGACAGCTTGAGGCTCTGTCTCAAAAAAAAAAAAATAATAATAATAATAAATTAACTACAGTTATTACAGTAATTAGTAGATAAATGTCTCATCATCTTAGTTCTAAAAATGAAAAAAAAAGATGCAAAAAATGCTTTTTATATTTCCTTTGAAAATTCAAAT
>CAUYRH010098406.1:0-54994 GCA_963574655.1 Perodicticus potto
CAGGCCCATAGTTCCCATTGAAATAGTGGTAAGTTTTGTTGATTTAACTTTATTTGTTCTTTATTTTAAATATCATATTTGTTCCCGTTTTATTTTTTTACTTCAAAATAAGATATGTGGAGTGTGCATAGGAATTTGTTCATAGTTTTTTTTTAAAAAAACTATTGTCCAGCCCGCCAACAGTCTCAGGGACACTGAACTGGCCCCCTGTTTAAAAAGTTTGAGCACCCCTGTCATAGAGTTTTGTTAGTCTGTTCATCTAGCGAGACCTTAGCTTTTGAACACCCGTAAATTTTCATTATGTGAAGACTTCATTATCTACATTATTGGGCTTTCACACTGTCAACCGAAAAGCATCTCATTTGTCATAAAGAATCCAAGTTAAAAAAATGGGGAAAAAAGTGGGAATTGTTCTTGTTTATGTGCAGCTATTTCCAGTAGTAAATTTTGAGAAAGACAAGTTTTTGAAATGTAAGCTTTGCAAACTTTAGTGTACTTTATGAGACCTTTTCCTTTAGGATTTAGACACCACAGTCCATTTTTACTTGATAGCTGTCCTATTCATTGGTAGCCCTCCCAGCCAGGATGTTTGATCATCTGCATTTGTTTACCTAGAGAAATTGTAGCTGGGTAGTTAATGTGTGCTTGTACATTAACGCTTTGCTATCCTTTAAGGGTTTAGGGTTGTCAAAATGCCATCAGTACCTTTTTATTGGTCTGATAATTAGGGGTGGAGGGAATGGATGGAAGGAAAGAGGCCATCTACTTAAAGAAAAAAAGCAAATGCCCACAGGTTGAAAATTTTATATCATGGAAGTCAATAAACTCTTAAAAAGTGAGTGGGGTAATTAAGAATGAAAAGTTGAATCTATTATTTCTTTTGAGTGAAAATAACTGAGTTGATAAGGGGCCTTCAGAAGTTGTTATACCACCCCTCTTGCTTAATTTCTGCAGCCTTATAGATTAGCCAGAAAAGTCTCTCCTCTTGTCTCTTTTTTATAGAATTATTGATGACCTCTTTTATAGAAGGTCACTTGTCAGAAAGATTAAAAATAAAATGTCACAGGGACGGCATCTGTGGCTCAAAGGAGTAGAGGGTGGGCCCTATATACCGGAGGTAGCGAGTTCAAACCTGGCCCTGACCAAGGGGAAAAAAAAACACAACTGCAAATAAAATAAAATGTCACAATTTATATTTTTTGGTCTGTCAGTGTCCGAAATACAGGTATGGCCTGATTAGATGTATTGTTCTCTGCTGGCCAGTGTAGATTTGTGAAGTAACGAGACATTGTCCTTTTGTTAATGGAAGTTCTAGTTTTGTTATAGTCGAAAAAGTTTTACTGTTACTATTAAAGTTAGTGTTCTTAGAGAGGTACTTAGAGAAAGTTAAATGCTGTCATTCTGTCTCTTCACATTAAGAACAAAAGCAAAATGATTGTGAAGTATTTCAGTGGGTTGAACCTTAAGGTAGAGCTTGCCTTTCCCAATATTATAAAGAGCAGTTTGCCTAGTTGCTATAGAGACAAATTTAAGTTACTGAAAATTATGATGTAGATGTTAATATAAAGCTGCTCTGAAAGATAGATGTTGTAGACTAAGAACCTTAATGCCACTCTGACAACTATTTCAGCGACTGCTGCTCACTGCACATTTACTGTGTAGAAGCTGCTGTGCTAGAGCCCTGGGTAGCAGGTAAAAGGGAGGATTCTCAACCTCAAGTAACTTAGATTCTCCTTGTAATAAGCAGACATGTGGACTAGAGCAGAACAGTTGATAGAATGGCAGTGAGTGCCAGGTGCAATGGGAGTGTTTGCCAGATAAACAGGGAGGTAAGACAGAGATGATGTTCTCATAAGGAAACTGCAGGAGTAAGGGTTGAGAGGTGAGGAGTTCATTTAAATTGGTTCCTTTAAATCACTGTACTTCTTCTTATCCATACTGTTAGGAAATATTTGAGGGATCTTCAATCTTTGAATTCATGTATAACTCTGGAATCAGCCTGCCAGCTGTCCCACTTGACTGTAGTAACCACAAGTGAGTTATTTAGCCTTTCCAAACCTCATGGGCTGCCATAAGCATTGAATGAGAGACCATTTGTAAAGGGCATAGCTCAAAGTTAGACATTTAGTAAGGCCAAAGTAAACATGAATTGGTTTTTTTAGCAACAATAGTGTTGTCATTGTTCATTCTAGCTTTCTGGTAATTTTGAATGTTTTGTATGAGTGAGGGTGCTATGTTTTTAAAACATTTCTCGCTCTTTTCTTTCCCTTCCCCCGCATGTCTCGTGTGTGTGTGTGTGTGTGTGTGTGTGTGTGTGTGTGTGTGTGTGTGTGTGTGTCTCTCTCTCTCTCTCTCTCTCTCTCTCTCCCTCCCTCCCTTCTCTCCCTTCTCTCTTTCTCCTCTCTTCCCCCGTTTCCCTCTCTCTCCTTCCCCTTAATGCTACTCTGCAGCTTCCCTGCTAATAAAGAACTTTCATACAAAAAAAAAAAAAACAAAACAAAACATTTCTCATGCTGATCAGGTTGCTGATCTTGTTTATAGTACCCTATTGAATATCTATTAGGTGCTTGGCATAGAGCCAGAACTCAGTGTGGCGTATATATAGCTACTGTCCTTTGGTACCTTCCAACTTAGTTGAGGATGAAAATGGACAAATATGAAATAGAGTAAAATTATATGCTGAACTGTATTATATAGCTGTGTATACAGGTGTTCAGTGCATTGATTAAAGTATTATAGTATCGTGTGGGCCATTGATTGTTTTTAAGGGGATCTAGGTATAGGTTACCAGACGGAGAACAGAGCCAGAGACAGCAATTAGGCAGAAGCAAAGGAGCTTAAGACTCAGAAGATAAAATTAATTAATTAATTGATTAAAAAAAAAGATTTTCTGTGTGGGGGACCTGTTGGCCATAGGACAGAAGCAGTCACCCCTGTGCAGAGCTTCTGGGGCTACTGCCTAGACTCCCTCTCCTCCCATCTGGGTAATTGAGATCTCATCATTTTGCAGAGCCACTGTTTTAGCATGAAGAGGTTTGTCCTGTCCTTTCCTGACAGCATTTTTTGACCATATGTAAGGAATGGGATTACCAGACACAGTGAGCACAGTTAGGGAAAGAAGAGATGAACACATTAAAGACGGCACTCTCTCAAAACAGTCTAAGAACCAAGTCTGACTGCCTTGTGCCAGCCCCTGTGTGTGCCAGAAATGAAGGATAGAAGCATAGGTGAAAAGATGACCTTCCATCCGTCAGTAAGCTTAGATTTTTAGGGGCAGATGGAAATATGAACAGATAAATGTAACATGTGGGGTGGCAGTTGATGGAGAGGGAGCTATAGAAAGGTGAGGTGAGGGAAAGGGCACGGTGAGGGTTGCTGGTTGTCAAGGTTTATGCTAACACAGGTTTATGCTCTTCTGCAAGTGTCTGACCCCAGATATGGGAAGGAAGCCCTAAGTTTGTGTCTCAGCTATTGGCCACTCTAGCCTTTTATTCTTAACACTGTTTCTCCACGAGGGACCTTTACTTCAGTTCTTCCAGTGTCAGTTTTCACAGTAAGTTGAGCTATTTTCTACCTGGCTTCAGTCTTTAGACCAGAGTCACATGCATCTCAGAGCCCTGAATTCCAATCCAAAGAAGTTTGCACCTAGGCAGGATAATATCATGCCTGATGCTGGATGCTGTGAGGGAGTAGGATTGGGGTGGGTGAAAAAAAATCCAGGAAACTGAATTGTTTATAGTTTTGCATATCTGTCTTGCTTTTTCCTAAACAAAATAGTGTATAAATTTCTCCACCACTGGACATCTTGAATATTTGAATAAGATGAACTTATAGCATCAGGAAAGAACAATGTGAGAACATGAGGTTGGACTTCATTATAAGAATAACTTGATCTATCAACCCATGATAGAAAATTTCTAAATGCATATTAATAACATGCTAAATTGTGCAGGGAGAGAAGTTAGAGTCCATGGACAACAAAGTTGTCTCCCTGGCTGTGTACATGTTAGCTGTTAAAATCTGTGTGTGAGAAACGATCTTGGGAGCTGACTGAGGGGAGCTAACTCCTGGCCACTTTGTAGGAGTTTGAGTAAGTCTGGTGCCCCAATGAAGTTACTTCTCTCTCCCCTCAGATTGGAGATTCTAGGTCCCTTTTATTTTTATTTTTAAACTTAATACTTAATTATTTCTGAAAAATAATTCAGTTTTTTTAGGGACTGAAAAACTGTGTTTAAGATGAATTTTGTGTGTGTATGCGTGTTTATATGTTTTAATCAAAACAATTCCATGACAACAATAGCGGCAACTTCACCAGCAAAGAAAACTTCCCCTCAGCATCTTCTCTGCCAAGTACAATCACTTAATACTTGGGACTGTTAAGGCCAAAAGTGTAAATGTCTATCATTTACTGGAAAAAAATGTGAACCCCTTGATTGTAATATGAAAATTGCTCAATTCATTTTACAGCTTGTACATTTCTATTTTATTCAATGTCTTTTTTTCTATTCTTGGTTTGATTTACATATCAAAATTATTAGAAGAAATTATTTGTACTTCAAAGGATTTGAAGTTTAACTTTCTTAAGGCTTAAATATAATTTCTTCATTGTTTCTTAGCAATTTCCATAAAAATACATTATTATTTTTATACAGGAAGCTGAAAAAGCAGGCTGTTCCAGAGGAAGCTGTTGGGTAGTTCCTTCCTTTCAAAACTTTAAGCCGAATGCTTTTCCTCACACCGAGTTCAAGGGCTTAGTTTACGTGTATGAAAATAAACTGAACAGCACCTGCCACTTAGTCACAAAGAGAATATCTTGAAGCTGCTAAGCAAACAGATGTACTCAGTTTAAGTTTCTGAAATGCTCAAAAGCATGTGGTTAAAAAAAAAATTAAATTTCCAAGTGAATAGTATGAGGAAATAAAGTAAGAAGAAAACATAAACCAGGTTTGATGTCTGAATTCAGTACCTCTTAATTGCAGTATTGTCTTTGGTGCAAGGACTGTTGAAAGTTTATACTTTGAAAACACAAAATTGTCAGTATTTTTCCAAAGAAAAATTTGGTGTTTATAGTTTTTTTCTTTCTTTACATAATTTTTTTGTTTGTTTCGGCTCTTTGGATTGGCAAGAGGAGAAAAGAAATAACACTACACAATTTGATTCCATGACTTGGTTCAGGCAGCTGCTGAGACGTTCAGATTGTTTAGGACAGTCCTCTCTAAACACCTGTTTTAATATAGGCAGTTTGCTAAACTCAGTGGTACCTTGTTAAAAGCCCTGGTTGAGGCTAGTGGAGGAAATAAGACCGTCAAGCTGTCCATTTTTATTTAGTGTGAATAATTGTGCCTCATTTCCATACGAACACTGAAAGTTATGTTTACTTAAACCACTTTCTCCATACTCTTGTTTTACTAATGACTGTTATTTGGGGGGTGTGGCTGGGGATTTAAAGCCCTGCTGAAAAACACAAATATTTTGTGTTATCAGTAGAGTACTATGAGCCGACAGTATGAAGAGTACCAAACACAAATGCCAGAGAATCATACACATGGCTCAAGGTTTTCATCACAAATGAGCAAAACAACCTCCTAAATTCTGTTACTGAGTGAGAAGAAGGAAAGAAGGCAACAGTAAGGGCCAATGATTTACTCTTTAATCTCAAAATCATTTTAATGATCCTTCAAGTAGAGCTTATGTCTACTTTGCTGCCTTGAAATGTGGACTTACTAGAAATTTCAAAACAGTGTCTGGAGCAGTCACAAAGTCTGATCTGTGCTCGCTGTTAAAGGACAAGGTAAGTTTATCTTCAGGAAGGTCTCAGGGCAGATCCAGACCAGCAGCTTTGACGCTCTCCTGGATCAGGTAGTGCACAGGCCAAAACCAGGTGGCTGTTTTAGAGTATAATTTTTGTCAGTGGAAGTTGGGTACTGAGGGTCTGGGAGGACAAATAGGAAACTGATAATGGATTCTAGAAAAGGCAACAAAGTGGAGGGGAATGAACTCTGAGGCCGTCAGAGACATGGGGTTCGAGTCCCAGTTTTGGCAGCAACTAGTTTTGTGGTGCTGGACAAATCACTTAACTTCTTTGGGCCTCTGCTTCCTCATTTACAAATTGGGGGAGAAGAAGCCGTGGTATCAGAGGTGCCTGCCCCTTCTGGCAGAGTGTTCCACTTTACCAGTGCAGCTCTGTGCCTTCCCCTGTGAGGCATCATACCACTATTCCTGAAATAGGCTGGAAAGTCATCCACAGAGTGCTGTCAGTCAAGTTCTGTTCACTTTTCTCTTGGAAATGTCTTCTGTTTTCCTTCTTGCTGTTCCACATCAGATCAGGTTCTCAGTATATTTGTCAGGATGACTACCTCGCCCTCTAGCTTCCTGCCCTGCCCCCAGCCCTCAACCCCCAAATCTCAAGCTGTTGCTGTTCCCGGTGTGAATCCAGTGTGAATCCTCCTTTCCAGTGTCCTGTCCTGTCCATCCCGTCCTGTCCTGTCATATGCACTGACTCTCATCTCCCTTAACCACTGCTTTCATCACGAGCATGTCCTTGCTTAGAAACCCTCAACCTCCTCCGTGGACTGTAAGCTCCTCTATATCCCCCCGTCCATTTCACTTTACTTTCTGTCACTTTCCAGCATACCCAGCAATATATCACTGTTTATATAAACATTCCACGGTTTCTACTGCTGCTGTAACTTAGTTTCTTTCACCCCCCCCCACACTTTTTTTTTCCTCATAGCTTTATAAACTTAGGAAATCAAGAGGCCAGAAAAGTAGGTAAATGAATAAATTTGGCAGATTGGACATGGAAGTAGGTGGTAGAGGGTGAGGTAAGACTGACCCTAGAAAGAAGAGAAGAGCATGTGGAAGTCAGGAGAGGAAGAGAAATAGATGTTAAACATGTAAGGATATCCAGTCATAGAGAAAGCAAGTTTTAAGAAGCCCATTCACATCAAGTGTCTTTGCCCTCAATAAAATAGGACCCAGGTTTATCTGCTCAAGGTGATGAATGGTGTTGGGGTCCTGAAGAAACTAGAAAATCCCCCCCTTGCTGTGGGCATTAACCAGAGATGAATAAAGGACTTACTGAGAAACATTGAGAATCCGGTTGATGTTAATTAACAGAATTTGTGAGGGACACATTTCAGTTTTCTGGATTTGTTTAGCTGTGCTTGGCTTTAGTGATCTGGAAGGGGAAACCCAGTTTTGGTGTAATGGTGTTGCTGAAGTGGCTGCATCCCCATCACCCCCTTCCAGGTTCCAGATTGGACAGAGGCCAATGGGCTGGGAAGAGGGCTGGTTAACTTAGAGATGGGAGGTGCTAAAGCCTTAGAGAGGCTCCATGGCCATTCTCATTTTTCACTTGCCTGTCGCCTCCTTTTCTCTAACACCTCTCTCCTTATCTGTTCACCTGCTGTCTTTGCTTCCACACACTGAGAACACAGAAGCAATCAGGAGGGAACATCTGCCAGTGCCACTGCCCCACCATCCCATCTCCCTAGAGGTGTGTGCTGGTGCTCAGCTATCCCTTCTCGCTGTTGGTGGATGTCCTCAGCTCCCATTTGTGGTGGTCACCCTCCTTTGCTACCTCCTCTAGGGCACTGCTGCACTGATTTGTGTCCTTTCACTCTGTCAGTTTTTCCCTGTTCAGTGGCAGGTGTGGAATAGGGGTAGAGTGGGTTTCAGTCACCATTTATGTTCTGCTCAACAGGTACAAAGAAGCAGTGGGCGACCATGCAGTGGAAGAGGGGAGAGCCCACATCAAAGGAGGAGGGAGGGTAATAAGGTGGTGGGGGCATTGGCTTGTAGATTCCAGTGGGCTTAATGGAAAATTAGATCTAGAATTTGAAAGAGAGTGAGCACGAAAGCTAGCAGGTAGTGATCAGAGGGCAGTGTGTGAAACTGGGGCTCATGTTCTTGGTGTGTCCAACCTGTAGCCCACAGGCCTCGTGCTGACTTTGTGAGGACTTTCTCTGCTTATCTGTGGTGTTGGATATCATGAAAAGTGTGCACAGACTTTTTTTTGTTATGTTGGTAATTAGTTTTCATTAGTGTTTTTGTTTATTTAATGCATAGCCCAAGACAACTCTAATTCTTCAGATGTGCAGCAGGGGAAAAGAAAGGTTGGACACCCCTGGTTTGGAGAAAGTAGCTAAGCGAGTAGCTGAGGAAGTGTGAGGGGCTGAGGGGGAGTGGCCTCCGTGAGGGGTAGTGAGCCATAGAAAATTCAGAGCTGCCGGACTTTCGGGCAGAGGTAGGGAGAAGGATTCAGAGACATCAGTGGTGAGCTGACCCTCTTCCAAGCCTAGGTAAGTAGCTAGAGGAAACAGTCACCAGCACTGAGAGGGCTGCAGAGACCGTATTGTCTTCAGGGCGAGAGCCAGGTTTTCCTGCTTCTCCTCTTACTCCACTACAGCCTGATCTTAACTTCACGGCAGACTTCCCATGTTTTCATTCCCATCTCCCTAAGGCTTTTGGGATCCAGCTCCTTGCTGAGTTCCCTGCTTCTACAGGCACTGGCGTTCTTGGTGTGCCCAGGGATATTCTTGCCTTGGGGGCCTTTGAAGTTGCCATTGCCTCTAAGACTCTTTCCCCCAGATATCTTTATATGAATAGGTTGCCCCACCCCGCCACCTCCTCTGAGTCTTTGTCCAAGTGTCTTCTTGTGTCAAGGTTTTTCTGGCCACCCCATCCAAAAGCATTCACAACCCCTTTCCTGCTTTAGTTTTGCTATAGCTCTTACCACTGTTTGACAGTGTACTGTATATTTTATTTTCTTGTTGGTCTATCCATGAGGGTAGAGGTTTCTGTTTGGGTTATTGTGTCTTTATTTTTTTCATATTGCTTTCCCCTGATTCTAAAATAGAACTTGGCAAATAGCAGACTTTTATAAATATTAGTTGAATGTAGAATGGACGAACAACTGAGAGAATGGATGAATGAATGAGATCAGTGAACAGGTAAGAGCCATAAAGAAGGAGGAAACAGTGTATTCACAGTTGGTATTTCAGAATTCAGGATCTAGAGTGGGTGTAGGATGCAGTTGTTATTGTGGGAGGTTGAAGTGGAGAGAATGGGATGCTTCCTGTTGTTGAGGAAGTTGAGTTATGGGACATTGGATGATTAGGAGAAATTACAGTTCCTCTAGCATGATGGTAGGAGATGACACAAAAACTACAGGTCAGGCCCAAAGTCACTGAGGAATGTGAGAGGTCTAGGTGGTCAGTAAATGATGCTAACCAAAATGGGGGGAGGGGATTGGTTTAAGAAAAAAAGCATGTCCACAAAGAAAGTAGTAATTGTGAGGTATAGCCCTCTCTGATGTTAAGCTTGTTTTTCCCCCAAATCCTTCTGGATATATTTAGTTAAATGTTAGCTCTTATAATTTAGTAGATCTCTTGATTTTTTTAGAATAAAAAATGTTATATACACATGTAGAATTAAAATGTATTAACACTAGTTTTTAAAAGTCTGTTACTCTGGCATGGAGTACCAAGAAAGTGTCAATAAAAGTAGTTGCTGTGAATTACTAGTTCCTTTGGATCTTTGGGGTAAAGTACTAGTATTTGCTTTTCAAACTGTCTTAGATTCAAAACATAGAGTATGATTTATACTGATATATTTGTGGTTGGAAACTTTAATGTTGCCAAAGTCTTTTCAGTTGACATCTGAATATCTCAATTACATTTCTGGTAAATTTATTATTTTAAAATGCCCTGCCAGACCATAGTGCTTTACAGAGTTGGCAGCATATTGTGGATGATCAAATTATTTCAAGCTCATTGTATAAGTGTTCTAAATGTCTCAATAGATAACTATTCATTTTACCCATTTAAAGAAGCATTTTAGGTATGCTTTATTGCATGGGAGGATTATTTTCTCTTAGCTCAAATAGGCAAACAAAAACCCTTTTTTTTATCAAGTCATATATACATAGATCATGAATACATTTATGCCTTTAAGTATGTATTTTAAATCCTATTTCCCACATTTGTTCTATTTTTAGGTGCCAGTTTCCTTCCAGAAAGCGTAGTCCAATTTCAAGCAGGATTTCTTCTGGGTAATAGCTCCTTTCCTACATACCCTTGAGGCTATTTCCCCATGCTTGTGCTGGCTCTGAGCTTTGCTGAGTTTTACCTTCCACCTTCTGAAACCAGAAGCAATGGTTTTAGTTGTTATTTTCTCCTATTCTCTAGTTTTCTTTAGTTCAGTTTCTTTTTCTCTTTCTGGTCTCTTTGGACCAACAATTTCTACTTATCCCTCAGGTCTCAGTTTAAATACTACTTTCTCAGGGAAGTCTTTATAGACCTTTCTTTTTTCTTTTTTTTTTTTTTGTGAGACAGAGTTTCCCTTTGTTGCCCTTTGTAGAGTGCCATGGCCTCATAGCTCACAGCAACCTCAAACTCTTTTGGGCTTAAGTGATTTTTTTGCCTCAGCCTCTCAAGCAGCTGGGACTACAGGCACCCACCACAAGACCTGGCTATTTTTTTGCTGCAGTTGTCATTGTTGTTTAGCAGGCCTGGGCTGGTTTTGAACCTGCTAGCCTGGGTGTACGTGTATGTGGCCTGCACCCTACCCACTGAGCTATGGGCGCCTCCGAGGGAAATCTTTATAGGCTTTTTCTATTGTACTGGGTCCCTCTGCACTGAATTGTCATGACTAGGCTTTCCTATCATGATTTGTTACAGCTTATTAGAATTACATGCTTCGTGTCCATGTATCCCTATAAAATCAATAACCTCCAAGGGGCTGCCTTCCCTGTCTTTTTAATTGCTGTATTTTTAGCATCTAGAATAAATAGTGCCTGGTACCCAGAAAACTCTGCACAGGTAGTTCTTGACCAAAGAAAGACTGAATGAGAGTGAGTCCCAGGTGCATCTTCCTGGCCTCCACAGCGTGGCGAGTGAGCACTGTTAACACGAGTATTTGCAGAACTTGACATGAGCACAGACAGGATCAGATCCCCTCTACTGAGAGAGATCAAGTCACAGATGTGTTCACTTCTGTGCTGACGGGGAGTGGGAGGACAACCTCAAATCTCTTTCAGCTCCCAGCATAAACTTCACTTGGAATTATACTGAGAAGAAGATCAGGTTCTTGGTACCAGTTGTACATACATACTTACTTTTTCATCTGTACAGCCATGCTGGGGGGAGGAATTATGAACTAAATAAGTACATTTTTGTGAAATAATTGTTTTAGTTCTTTCTCCAGATTCTACTACTTTAAGTCTGGTAGAATCATGTTGCCAAATTTCAAGATTTTTAAGGCAGAGTTCCATAAAGTTTATCATATGGTGTGTTATCACTATTATTAGTGAGGATAGTAATGTAGATCAATATTTTAAACAAATTATCATTCAGTAACCCATTCTGCCCAATTTAATGTATTTGACAAAGGCTTATTTAGTATTTTCTATAGGTCCTCTACTCCTTTTCTTAAACCCTAGGATCTTAAACCCAGGTGCATTTTGGGACATATATATTTTTAGACAGAGTCTCATTATGTTGCCCTCGGTAGGGTCCCTTGGCGTCACAGCTCAAAGCGATTCTCTAGCTTCAGCGTCCCAAGTAGCTGGGACTATAGGTGCCTGCCACAACGCCCGGCTATGTTTTTTGTTGTAGTTGTCATTATTGTTTGGTAGGCCTGGGCTGGGTTCAAACCGGCCAGCCCTGGTGTGTGTGGCTGGTGCCATAACCACTGAGCTAGAGGTGCTGAACCTTGGAACAGATGGTTCTGAATTTTTTTTTTTTTTTTTTTTTTTGTGGCTTTTGGCCCGGACTGGGCCTGAACCTGCCACCTCCGGCATATGGGGTCGGTGCCCTACTCCTTTGAGCCACAGGTGCCGCCCAATGTTTTTGAATTTTAAAAAGGTAGTATGTGCAGGGTGGCAACTGTGGCTCAGTAAGTAGGACCCCGGCCCCATATACTGAGGATGGTGGGTTCCAACCTGGCCCCGGCCAAACTGCAACAAAAATAGCCGGGCGTTGTGGCGGGTGCCTGTAGTCCCACCTACTCGGGAGGCCGAGGCAAGAGAATCACCTGAGCCCAAGAGCTGGAGGTTGCTGTGAGCTGTGATGCCACGGCACTCTACCGGTGGTGACAAAGTGAGACTCTGTCTCTAAAAAGAAAAAAAAAAGATAATATGTGCTACTCAGTGAGATCTGAGGCAGTACCCAATAATTGAGCATTAATACTTCTGCCTTGAAAAAGTCACACTAAATAGGACGAATGCACTGTAAATAGCTTCACATCAGTTCAGATTCTGATTTTGCCGTCACATAATTCTGATCAGATTGGGCCCCAGATGGACTTTGGGAGCTTTATTGTTACCGTGCAGAGAAAAGTGTTAAGTACACATTTGGTGTGGTGATTTCACTTGCCTGTCATCTTCCCTTCATCTTCAGAGTCACCATTAGGGCAAGCACAGTTCTGTCGCCTGGGTCACAGGAGCCTCCTGCAAGGCTCCTTATCAAATAATTCTCCAGAGTGATTGTCCTAAAGCAATTTTTGTTCATAATCACTCTTCTGTGTAAATGCTTTTAGTGGTTTCCTATTGCCCTACAGATAAAGTATACATTTCTTCATTTACCATACCAAACTCATTATTATCTAGGTCCAGTTTATCTCTTGAGCCCTTTCAGTACCCTCTCCCCATTTTTCTCTTGTACAAACATATTTTTCTGTTCCATAGTTCCACTTGCCTATTGGCTGTATCTTCTGTCTGAACTAGCCCCTTTACCCTCCTTCATCCTGCCATCCCTTTTTTAGCTCATTTATTTTTCAGGTCTCAGATTAGATTTCGATTCCAAGAAAACCTTTCTACTCCTGGTTTTAGACTGAGTTCCCTACCTTTGTATTTGGGCAACATCCTGTATTCTTGTACTGTGATATGATCACATTGTTAATTCTCTGGAACAAGTATCATGACCTCAATACTGGTGACTTTTTTTTGCATGCATGTATCATCACCTGCTAGACCTTTGATTCTTGGCCTCTGACATTTGCCTTGCTTTAGTAGTCAGCTTCTAGACATAAATTCTAAATAACAGATACCAGGTTTCTCTACCTTGGCACTATTGACGTTTGGGACTGGGTAATTTTTGCTTGTGGGTAGTTATTGTGAGCATCATTGTACGATACTCAGCAGCATCCCTCGGCTGTGCCTACTAGATGCCAGTAACCACTCCCCCACATTGTTACAACCAAAAATGTCTCCAGACCTTGTCAAATGTCCTGTAGGGGACACAGTCACCCTTGTTGAGATCTACTGGTTCAGAAGGAAAGCTCTTTGAAGCAGGGACTCTGCTTATACGGATCTCTGTATCCCTCCCTTAGGACACATAGGGCCCTTTAGATGTAGTGAATTAAGTTAATGAGTAAAGTGATAATGAGGGTACTGCAAGGAAAGAGTGAATGGGAGATGAAGAGAGAGTCAGGCCCCACTCCGTCATGACAGGGCACAAGAGAATATGTTGCATGTCATTTTCAGGGGGTTGAGGTAACACACATAATGGGCTCAGACTCTCTTCTCTTGGAATGACTACTCCTTTTACCTGCTGGGTCATCCCCAAGGAAATCTTTCCTGCCTTAGTTACAGGCTGCAGAATTTCCTTATTTGCTCAGAGGTTGTCTCAGAGTCAATCAGGTAACATTTGTTGAAGCACTGTGCAAATAATGGGCACAGATAGGAATCAAAAGCAACTCCTGCCCTCCCAGACTAGTGAAAGGCAGTTGTGGCTCTTATCCCTGTGTCCAGAGGCTTTTCTACCCTTCCCTTCCTGGCACATTCTTGCTCTCCCTACCTAGTCCAGACCAGACCACCTTATTAGAAGGTTCCACAGCACCTGTTCTTTCCTTCTGTATCTATTCCTGAGACTGAGCTCCATGGAGGCAGGGACAATGTCTGTTGTGTTCATTTGTTTCTCCAGCTCTTGGCACAATAATTGGCATACTGTAAGCATTCAGTAGATAATCTACATAGAAATGAGAATGCTTATGTTAGCCCCTCCAAGAATGTACATTCTAGCATAGGAGACAGTGCCAACTGTAATGCCATGTTTGTGTCAAAGGGACAAAAAAGTGCAGGGTTGGTTTTAGGAGTAAGATGAAAGAATAATCTGGACTAAAAGTATCTTGTTGACTTTTTTATGTGTGTGTGTGTATATATACATATATATGTGTGTATATACATATATATATATATATATTTTATTGTTGGGGAATCATTGAGGGTACCATGAACCAGGTTTTGTGTGTGTGTGTGTGTTGAATATCTATACATGTATATGTGTATTATACATATAAAATATATATACATGTATATGTGTGTGTATATACATATATACACACACACAGACACAAAATCTGGTTCATGGTACCCTCAATGATTCCCCAACTATAAAAAATATATATATAATATATTTATATTATATATATAATATAAAATATTCCCCAACAATAAAAAATATATATAAATTTATATAAAAAATTATATAAAATATATGTATGTGTGTCTGTGTGTGTGTCTGTGTGTGTGTGTGTATATATATATATATACACACACACACAATAATTTTATTGTTGGAGAATCATTGAGGGTACCATGAACCAGGTTACACTGCTTGCATTTGCTGGGATGACTTTTTGGAAAAAAAAAAAGTCTTTTTTCCATCTTTCTTCTGTAAAAGAACCATTATCCTGAAGTGGGTGTCTATCTTTCCAATGGATGGCTTTGTACTTAAACTACATGTATATATATTTATAAACAACACATTTAACTTGTAGATCCTGAACTTTGTATAGTATAGTATCATACTGAGTGTATGTTTCTGTAACCTGTTCATTCAACATTTTATGTAAGATGTGTCCCTGTAGATGTTTGTAGCAGTGATCGTCTCATGAATCTTATGTGGTAGGATTCATAGTTAATTGCATTAGTTATGTTAATTAATAGTTCATTCATTCTGTCAGTGGAAAGTTTTGATTTTTTACACGCTTTACTGTGAAGATTTGGTGCCTGTCTTCTTGTCCATGCTTGATGGCTTCTCTAGGGGTTTGTATGTACCTAGAAGGTATAAAGGATACATATGTCCTCAAATTCACTGTATGTTGCCAGATCATTCTCCAGAGTTGCATTGAAATTTTAGTTTCCAGTAACACTGAGAGTCCCTACTGTTTTATATTCTTGCCAAGAGTTCGTACTATCAAATTTTTGGAATTTTGCCAAATTCGAAATAGTGCATTTTCTTGATTTCTAGTGAGTTTAGGCATTATTTCTTTTTTTAAAAAAACCTTTTTTTTTTTTAAAAATGTGAGGCAAGGTCTTGCTCTGTTACCTGGGCTAGAGTACAGTTGTATGATCATAGCTCACTGCAACCTCAAACTCCTGAGCTCAGGTGATCCTCTTGCCTCAGTCTCCTAAATATCTGGGATTATAAATGAGTGCTACCATGCCCAGCTCATTTTTCTGTGTTGTTTTTTTTTTTTTGGTAAAGATGGGATTTCACTCTTGCTTAGGCTGTTTTTGAACTCCTGTTCTCAAGCACTTCTCCTCCCTTGGCCTTGCAAAGTGCTAGGATTACAGTTATGAACTACTGTGCCCAGCTGAGTCATCATTTCTTGTTTATTTGGCTATTTCAGTTTCCTTTCTTGTGACTTGTTTTTCTTTTGCATGTTTTTTGTTGGCTTTTAAAATATATTTTTTAGTTCTTTATATATTCTATATTAATTTTTTGTTATTTTTCATTTCACTTATATTTTCCAGATGTCAAGTATGTTCGCTGTAGTGGGTTATCTTTCAACTCTGTGGTGTGCTTTATTGTGTAGCACTTTTACATTTTAATCAAGTCCTTTATCAGTCTGTTTCATTTATGGCTGGTGCTCTTTGCATCATACTTAATCCTGTCATGCTCTAAGTACTTTGGGGTCGTAAAGAGATCCTACTATGTTTTCTTCTAAAACTTTGTTCTGTTTTTTCAATGTAAATCTAATCCACATGGAATTTGTTTTCATCTATGCATATGAGATAGGGAGTGATTTTTCCATGCAAATAAACTAGTTGTACAAGCAAGCCACTGTCCATCTTTCCCCCCCACTGATGTGTAATGCCACCTTGTCATGTACTCAGACTGTTCGATCTGCATGGGTTGTTTCATTGGTTTAGAACATATTCCTGTGTCAGTTCTACACTGTATTAATTACTGTGACTTGATATACGGTGGAACTTTCATGTTGACCACCTCCCTACAATGACCACCTCCTTAAGTTGACCCCATTTTCATAAACTGGACATGCACCACATATACTTACCAGTCCCGTAGACCTATTTTCTTATGTTGACCACCTTCATTTGTTGAACAGTGACAGTCTCATATTATGCAAAGTTAGAATCCCAAATGGGCGATTATGATTGGAACTTAAGATAGAAAAATAGATGTAATAGGTAAAATAGGTAAGATAGAAAAATAGGTGGACCTGTCCTGGGGAAAGGCTTTGAAGGGAATGTTGCAGGTGCAGATTAGATCTGTCCACGGGGTCACTGGGTGCTGGAAGACACAGCAGTAGGGACCAGGCTGTGATTTTTGAGCAGTAATCAGTGGCTTATCAGTGGGGACTGAGGGGCTCAAGATGTTTCCAGGAAGAAAAATATATACATACATACACACACACATATTTTTTTCCAGGGAAAACAAAATATATATACACACACACGCACAGACACACATATGCACATACAAGTTTAAAAGTAAGTGGTACCAAAAAGTGGTACACAACTTGAACTCTTCCTTAAACTGTTAACCTCTTAAAACCTCACCAGATGTCTCAAACTTCTGTTATATCAGAAAGCCTTTATAACTAGTTATTAGAATCATTCTTTACTTTGGTGTTAACAGTCTTTGTTTGAGAACTGGTTCTTAGCATTGCCATTTTCTTTTTTGTTAATGTGGCTTTCTTTTTTCTTAAAGCTTGAGACTTTCCCCCTACTTTGTACTGAATTGAATCAGGAAAAATGAATGGTATTTTTAAATGCCATTCTTTTGGAGAAAAACATCAATTTAAAATGTTTGTCTAAACTAAGTGTTACATGTACACATAGGACAGACTGTTTGGTAGTCAGGTTTTTCCATTTAATCCTATATCGTGGACATTTTTCCTTGTCAGTACATACAGATCTAGCGCTGGTTTTTTTTTTTTTTTTTAAATTATAGCTTGATTTCAGTAGAGCGAATGTACCAACACTTGTTTAACCTTCTGACAGATGGTTTTCAGTTGTTTTTGACTAATGCATTTATCAACCACTACTCTTTTTCCTGTTCTTTTCTTTTCCTGTGTTTTCTTTGAGTACCTTGCTAGTGTGTACTGGGTTGGGTTGTTGAAAACTGAAATCTGCCTTTTCTTTTGTACTGTGGTACCTGTTGGAATTCCTTTAGAACTTCAAATAAAGATTCCACTAGAATCCTTTTCTTCTTGTATGGTGATCATGGTCTAGTTGCTTGCTGTCCAGTGTGCTAAGGAGAAAGACACTGGGAGGTCACATTAACATGAATGTTTGCCTACTGCAGTCTGTCTCAGACGTGGGTTGGGGATATCTGCTGTACCTTTCCTGAGGACATCTTAGAAAAGATGAGTGTAGTAGCAGCACCAGGCACATCTCTTGCTCAGCCCTTCCAAAAAAGCCATCTTTGGGCATAAGTACTGTGGCCTCAAGATGTCTTTTAAAATTTGAAAGAAAATCTTAATTCCTGCCCAGGACTTAGTGGAAACGTGGACCTGGTAGAGAGAATGGTCATGTCAGCCAGAGGGACCAGTTCTGAGGGGATGCCCCAGGGTTGAGGATAGCAGCAGGGATGGGTGAGAGTAAGCAAAATTCTTCTCGAAGTAACACCTTAGTTTTATCTAATTGGTAATTTTTTATGGTATCTCCCAGAAATTTTCTAAAAATATTCTGTTAGCATTTACCTGATTAAAAAAACTCTTAAGTCTCTTCCTTTTTGGAATAACTTGCTCAATGAAATCTCTTGTTTATTTGGTAAATGGTTTTCATGCTTTTATGTCTGTTTGAGGTTTATAATATGTTGAGGTCATTTGTAAGTGCTGTCCCAAGAGATAATTAAAGATTTCTAAACTTTATCTGAAAAATGTATTTTTTAAGGGTAACGGTGTATTTGTAGGAAATAATTTAAATAATGCTGCTTGAAATATAAAGTGTTTGCGGAACACAGAAATCTGGGCTGTCTTTTCTTTTCATTAGTTTAGTCTTTTCCAGTGTAGAAATTGTAACTCTAAATTACTTTCAAGGACTACATTCAAAACCCCGAACTTCTCTGGCTACTTTAAGAAAAGCTAAAGAAATAACAGTGTAATAAGGAATACAAAAGTACATAGTGAGATTATATTTTACTAACTGAACTTTAAAAAGAAAACTTTGGGAAATTTTTGTAATCTGTTGAGATTAGTTTGGATACCTAGTTTTAAGAAATAACTTTCTCTAAAAAACCTTTTAAAACCCTTAATTTATACACATAGCCTATGTTATATTGTCAATATCTAGAAATCCAAATGCATGTTAAATTCTAAATATTGGAGGAAACTATGCAAAATATAAATATTAATTTCAGCCTTTTTACTTTTAGAGCTAGGCTGTATTGTGCCTGTGTTAGGGAATATTTAAAGCCCTATTATCATTTATTTATCAGAATATATGTGTGTGTGTTTGTGTGTGTCAGAAATTGGTAGGAATAATTTTTTAATTTGGTAGTTTGAAGTATAATTAGAAAGTAAAGACAAATTAGAAATGAAATTTAACATGAGGTTTTACAAAATTTTAAACAATAATACTTGTTATGTTATTTCCCATAGTAGATGCAGGCAACCAGGAATGTGGTAGACAGAATAACATTAACTGCTAACATTATTGACATTTATTGATTTATTCAAAACTCTGTGGTACACTTCACATCTATTATTTCTTCACTTGCTCTCCTCCTGTGAAGTAAACACCTTTGTCACTGCCGTTTTTAACTAATGATGCTCACATTCTCTGGCTATGAAAGTTTAAGTGGCTTGCCCATCAGCTTGAAGATTTCAGAGCTGGAATTGGAACTCAAGCAGCCTGACAACAGAGGAGGAACCTTTCACCAGCACAGTTCTAACTTGACAGGGTCTCGCTTGAAATATGGGCTAACTACTGTGATAGGTGAATATGTCAGCCGGGTAACAACAATAACTAAAAATGAGGCCAGTAGGAAGTTACTGAGTGATTTCTTAGTGCCAAGCATAATTCCTAGCACTTGACATATATTATTGTAATTTGCATCCTCTGAAGGAGATACTATTTATACCCATTTTACAAAGAGCTTTAGGAATGTTAAGTAGCTTGCCCATAATCATGCTGCTTGTAATTTGTGAAGTTGGGATAGTGCAGAGTAATGGATTAACATCAATTTAAGAAAGATTTTTATTAGTTTATTGCAAGGATTTCCATAGTTCTGTGTAGTTCAGTATTTTAATCAGTTAGTAAAATGAATATGTAAAACAAAAGGTAAACATTTCAGATGATAACAAAGTTAACAGTAAATACATTACAGGATAGAACGATATTCAAAAAGATTTTTTGTGTTGTTTCCTTTTTAAACATAAGCAGTCCATTCACATGTTCAAATGTAGTATAACCATACTCAAAGTCCACTGTAGTATTTGCCAGCAACCACTCTTATCGCCCCACCCCACTCACACATACTCCACACAGCTGAGAACTGCTATAGTACTTCCCTGTGACTTTGTCCAAAGTGTCATTTTAGCAGAACTGAAGATATATATATTCTTTTCCCCTTTTATGATTCAGTGTTTCCCTCAGCAGCAAATCTTAGATATATAGGTATCTTGACCTATCAGTATCACGTGGAGTTTCCTCATTCTTTCTTATAATTGCATAGTGTTGTGTGGATGTATAATAATTAAGCCCATCATAACTGGAGTTATTTCTACTTGCTATTAAAATAATGTGGCAGTGAATAATCTTGTACAGTATGTGTATCATTGTTTAAATTTATATTTCATTTACATACAGTAAAATTTACTGTTTTTGGCATAAGTTCTGGGTTTTGACAAATACATAGAGACATGTAATCACCACCATAATCAGGATATCTCTATCACCCCAAATCCCCTGGTTGTCAGTCCTCCTCCTGTAGCCACTGATGTATTCTCTATCCTTGTAGCATTAGCTTTTCCAAGATGCCTGGGTGTTGAAGCCTTTAGAATATATCTTCTTTCACTTTGCATAACACATTTGAGATGCAGCCGTGTTGTTTCATGTAGTTTATCCCTTTGGCATTCTATTGTATGCATGCACTGTGGTGTTTTATTCCATTCCTTTTAGGTCGTTTGGGTTGTTTCCTGGTTTTGGCAATTATGAACAGAGCTGCCATAAGCTTTCACACACACATTGCCATACCATTTCTTTAAAAATCAGCCTTACTGATGTATCATTTACATACCATAAGATTCATGCATTTAAAGTATAAAATTTAGTAATTTTTAGTAAATTCACAGCATTGTGCAGTCATCACTACAATCTGTTCTATATTTGCATCACACCAAAAAGTAACTTTGTGCCCATTTGTAGTTAGTGCTTATTTGCATCCTCTGTCTCAGGGATACCACTAATCTATTTTTGCTTCTATAGGTTTGCTTTTTCTGGGAATTTCATATAAGTAGAATTACACAATATGTGGTCTTTGGCATCTGGCTTTTTCTTAGCATACTTTTTTTTGAGTTTCATCCATAATGTACCAAAATTTCCTTCCTTTTTGTTGCTGAGTAATACTCCATTAGGATTTATTATGCTTTGTTCATTCATTAGTTGATGGGTGTTTAAATTGCTTATAGTTATTGTTGGCTGTTTTGAATGATGCTACCATGAACATTTGCCTACAAGTCTT
The DNA here is from genome assembly GCA_963574655.1 of Perodicticus potto. Classification (NCBI taxonomy): domain Eukaryota; kingdom Metazoa; phylum Chordata; class Mammalia; order Primates; family Lorisidae; genus Perodicticus; species Perodicticus potto. Next base: position 20,940 of record CAUYRH010098406.1, read on the forward strand.
TGTGTGGACATATATTGTTATTTCTCTTGGGTGAAAATCTGCAAGTGGAATTGCTGGATCATATGGTAAATTATGTTTAACACTTTAAGGAAATGCCAAACTGTTTTCCAAAGTAGCTATCATTTTACATTCTCACCAGTGCTGTGTGAGGTCTCCTGTTTCTCTACCTCCTTGCCAACATTGTTTTTGTTGTCTTATTTAGTATAGTCATTCTGGTGGGTATGAAGTGAGTGGTTTCTCATTTTGGTTTTAATTGCCTTTTCCTAATAACTGATGAGATTGAGTATCTTTTTATATGCTTATTAGGTATTTCTTTAAGTAAAATGTTTATTCAAATCTTTTGCCCATTTAAAACAATTTTTTAAATCTTTTTGTTACTGAGTTGTCAGAATGCTTTATATCCTGGATGCAAATGCTTATCCAATAAATTATTTTCAGAATGCCATAGAATCCCTCATTCACTATTTTTGGCTTAAGTCAGTGGTTCTCAACCTGTGGGTTGTGACCCCTTTGTAACAATGAAAATAGATCGCGGCATTAGGAAGGTTGAGAACCACTGTTAAGTAAACACTTCTTCATTTGTTATATGCCTTTTATTCATTTCTGGAGTTTAGAAACTTGTTTTTGACAAATTTGCTCTTATTTTATTACTACTTTTGGGGAGAGGAATTTTTTCTTTTTTGAGACAGAGTCTCACTATGTTGCGCTCGGTAAAGTGCTATGATGTCACAGCTTGTAGCAACCTCAAACTCTTGGGCTAAAGCAATTCTTTTGCCACTCAAGTAGCTGGGACTATAGGCACCCACCACAACACCCGGCTACTTTTTGTTTGCAGTTGTCATTGTTGTTTGGCAGGCCGGGGTTGGATTCGAACCCGCCAGCTCCAGGGTATGTGGCTGGGACCGTAACCATTGTGCTGCAGGCACTGAGCCAGGGGAGAGGATTTTCCCGTTCTGAAAATTCTACCTGCAATTTCGTTTTGAACATACAGATTCTCAAAACATAAATTGCTGGATCAAAGGGTTAATGCATTTATAATTTCAATAGTTGTTAGCAGTTTTTTCATCGTATTGGTTGTACCGATTCATCATTTTCCTCTAATGTATGAGATATGGTCTAGGCTTGCCAATGGCACGTTTCATTAAAATTTTGGAAGTTTACCAATACTGTATAAGTGAAAATTCACTTTGATTAGAGAAACCACTATATAATAGCTACCTGTATTCTTCTATTTAATCTTATAGTAATCCTGTGACCTCAGTTTATACATGAGGAACTAAACTTTATTGAGGTTATGCATCTTGCTCCTATTCATGTAGCTTATTGATGGTGCTGGGTTTGGTCCCCGTGTTTTCTAACTCTAAAACATAAACTCCGAATTGATATTCTCTAGTGTGCTATCTCTGTTGTCGAACATGATTTTATTCGAAATTGATGTAATATAAATTCAAATCAGATTAATAAAAGCCTTGCCAGTGAGTGAAGTAATTATGGTTTCTAAACTGTTCATATGAATCCTAGTTGGATGACTGGATTCAGTTCGCCATAACTGAGACAATGTAGACAAACTGCTTTTTAGATAATTTAGGATATCGTGACCAGAATGGTGAATAGGTACAGAAGTTCGTGAATGTGAATTAGCAATGATTTCTTAGCTATGACTTCAAAAGCATAAGCAACCTAAGGAAAAAGTAGATAAATTGGACTTCATCAAAATTAAAAAGCTTTGTGTGTCAAAGCACATTATCAAGAAGGTGGAAAGTTAACCCACAGAATGGGGGGAATTATGTATGAATATATAAAGCTCTAATATCTATTATATATATTTATATATAATATGCTTTTATATAAAGAGAAAAAACTGTTCCAATTTTAAAATGGGAATTTCTCAAGATAAATGGCTGCTAAGCACATGAAAAATTACTTAACATAATTTAGTCATTAGGGAAATGCAGATTAAAACTGCAATGAGATAACACTTCAGAGTCACTAGGATAGTTAAATTTAAAAAGAAGGGGCTATATGGTAAAACCATATAGCCCCTGTGTAAACAACAGTTGGACATTTTCTCAAGTGGTTATGCACAGAGTTACCATATGACCCAGTCATCCCACATGTATATATATGCTTAAGAGAAATGAAAACATGTATTGAGACAAAATCTGTGCATTAATGTTTTTAGCAGCATTATTCATAGAGTCCATGATCTCATGAATGGATAAAGAAAATGCAGTAAATGCATATGAAAAATATTATTTAACCATAAAAAAGAATGAAATACTGATACTTAGTACAACAGATAAAGCTTGAAAATCTTGTATTAAATAGGTTACACACAAGAGGCCACATATTCTATGATTTTGTTTTTGTGAGATGTCTTGGATAGGCAAATCTATAAAGACAAAATGTAGATTAGTGGTTGCAGGAGGGTAGAAGAGGTTAAGACACTGCTGTGTTGATGGGTGTAGGATTTCTTTTAGATATGATGAAAAAGTTCTGGAATTAGATGGTGATGGTTGCACACCTTATGAGTATACTAAAACCCAATGAATATACTAAAACCCACTGACTTGTACACTTTAAAATGTTTAATTTTATGGCATGTGATTTCTATCTCAAAAGAATGTCTTATCTATATAGTACAAATAATAAAGTTTTCACAGCTGATTAAAATGGCTATTTTATACATCAAAATGTGTTTAATGCAGAAAACACACAAGGATTTTGCAGAACTTTAATAAAATCAGAATAGATCATCTTCTGTTTAACCTGCTAATGTGGTCTTCTAAAACTCTAAAGATTTAGTATGTACTCTGGGCTATGGTCTCCGAGTATAATATTAACACTTTTGAAGAAGTTAAACAGTAATGAAATAATTCCTAAGTTGTAATTCATGTTAACAGACTCCAGAAAACTTTTAAAAGACCCAGGTTTCCAGGCTCAGCGCCCGTAGCACAGTGGTTACGGCGCTGGCCACATACACCGAGGCTGGCAGGTTCAAACCCAGCCCAGGCCTGCTAAACAACCATGATGACCACAATAACAACAAAAATAGCTGGGTGTTGTGGTGGGCGCCTGTAGTCCGAGCTACTTGGGAGGCTGAGGCAAGAGAATCACACTTACGCCCAAGAGTTTGAGGTTGCTGTGAGCTGTGATGCCAAGGCACCCTACCGAGGGCAACATAATGACTCTGTCTCAAAATAATAAAGACCCAGGTTTCTAATTTGAGATGCCTTTGGTATCAATGTATTCTTTAAAATGTCTTGTGTTAGAGCCGCTATTATCCATCCTCTACTTGGCTAGCTTTCTGGATTACCAACCTCTTCATTCCCTTTGTCCCAGGACATGCTGAATGATTGTATGCCCAGGAGGTGATACTCCAGGTGGTGTTCTCACTAATGGAGTTGTATGCCAACCAAAAGCCAGCTGTGTTTGTTCCTAAATATGTTTATGCTGTTAGTTATTTAACAAGATAGTGTGTAAATGGATAAAATACAAACACAAAAAGCAAATGTTTAAGAATGCAAAGGCATGGTACTTAAATAATACCCTTGAGTCAGATGTGAGAGAGAATCGTAAAGAGTGGGATTAAAAATTGTAAAGAACGTTGATTCAGGGCCGGGCTTGGTGGCTTATGCCTGTAATCCCAGTGCTTGGTAGGCCGAGATGGGTAGATTGCCTGAGCTCACAGGTTCGAGACCAGCCTGAGCAAGAGTGAAACCTCATCTCTTAAAAAAATAGCATTATGGCTAACGCCTGGTAGTCCAGCTACTCAGGAGGCTGAGGCAAGAGAATTGCTTAAGTGCAAGAGTTTGAGGTTGCTGTGAGCTGTGACAACACAGCACTCTACTGAGGGTGACAAAGTGAGACTCTTGTCTCAAAAAAAAAAAAAGTTGATGCATTCTGTAATCAAAATCTTTTCAATTTTTCTTCCACTTCAAAGAAACAAAAGCTAGAAATCGTAGATAGTTGTGGTTTATGCCATAGAGCCTACACATACACAGTGAGATAAGAGATGGCCTTGACCCTGTATCAGAAGGCTGGCAGATAAATTGATACTTATTCATTCTGACTTGTAAAATAAAGTTTTTAAGGATTTATGTATATCATTTTTAGTGACTCCTCTTTTAACTGAATCTTTCAATTTACCAACTAAATGGTATGGTTAGTTAGGGTTTCTTATTCTCACTAATTCAGTACTAAATAACTGAATTACAAGTTAGGAGACTCATGGTCTCAGTACTACTGCTTAACTAGTCAGGATATCTTGGGCGTGTAAATCACACTTCACTTTTTCCCCATATATTTTAAATTTAAATTTAAATTCTTTTAATTCCCAATATCAGATAATAAGCTAGCAAATAAAGAAACTTCCTTCTTTTATTTTCCCCTTCTCTTCCTTTTTCTGTCTTTCTGTCTTCCTGTTTCTCTTGTTACCATAGAGAACTTGAAAATAGGAAGAGTACAATGTATTTGTTAATCTGTTAAATAAAACATTTGTTTATTCTTTTTAAATATTTACTTCTTACCATTTAAATCAAATGTAAATGTGGTTCTAACAAAATTAGAGTTTGTTTTTAACCCAGTATTTGCTAACTATGGAAATCACAACAGCTTTTAAAATTAATACTTTAATCAATTCTTATTTTCTGAGACACATTCATTATGAATAAACTTAGAAAACACAGATATTCAAGCTAAAAAGACTTGGGTTTTAGCCATTTTAGTTGGAGAACAAATAACATTTTCTAATTCTTTTATGTCTTTTTATGTAGTAATTTAAAAGCCACATATGTTTCAAACTTTTGCTAATTCAACTTTTATTTATAAATGGATCATAACATTTCTGAAGCATTATTTACTTAAGTATTAATTATAGTACTTATTAAGAATGCATCGTTTTGCATTCAGTGGGGAAAAGACTCCCTATTTAACAAATGGTGCTGGGAAACCTGGCTGGTGACCTGTAGAAGATTGAAATTGAACCCTCACCTTTCACCACTAATGAAAATAGACTCACAATGGATTAAAGATTTAAACTTAAGACATGAAAATATAAAAATACAGTGATTATTTTGTTGGTCTTCAAAAGGCCAAACTGATAATATACAACAGGTTGAGCTGCTAGATTCCTCTTCTCTCCAGCTGTCCAATGGGCATCTCCCAGGCTCTTATTTCTCCAGATCTGACTATTATAAGATGGTTCCACTTCCCCCTACCACTATGAACCACACGGATTAACTCTGTTAGTTAACTCATGCCTGGGCAGCAACTGAGATCAAGCAACATGAATTTCTAGCATGGGAATCACAGGAATTCCTGCACACCTCATTGTTCCTTTCAGTGTAATAATTAAAAAAAAAAACACACACATAAAAATTTTCTCACTTTTCTTCAGTACTAGAAATTCATTTTTTTAAGAAAAAAAGGGATCAGGACCTTTCGTTCAAACTAATTACTAGCTTATGTTATGCATAAATTTGCTTAATTGAGTTCAAAAGGTTCAAAGTCTAAGTCTATAAAGTAAAATAAATGAATTAGAGCTACAACTCTAAAGTGCATTTAAACTCAATATCTAAGACATCAAGAATATATTTCTGCCATTTCTGAAACCAATCCAGTTAACATCCCAGATTAGAGAAAATACATATTCATAGTATAGTTCCTACTGTGAGCACTTGGAAATGAAAGTTTTCAACCAGGGATAAATTTCAATTTTCCACAAAGCCGGGTGAAGAATGCAACTCCCCAGCCTTGGGGAAGGAACACCATAAGAGACCAACCCTCAAAGCAGGTGGTTACCAGGTGTGCTCAGCATATCATATATCTGCCAAAGCCCCATCTCTGCCCATCGCAAAACTCTAGGAAGGCCAAACACTGACAACTATGCAGATGTCGCCAAGTCCCTGATGATTTTATTCTGTGACTGTTATATTATACATCATACATTTATAACACTAAGTCTGGGGAGCTCACCAGTGACACAAAAATGAAAAGCTGCAATTGGCTTGATCTTTCCATCAGAAACAGGGCTTCCCAAAGGGTGGCAAATGTGCTGTAATTTTAGATAATACACAAATTTAAAACAAAATTGATAGCTATATATCTATTTTCATGGACATTTAAAAAACATGACTGGTATATTAAACCCACTTTTTACTATTTAAATTGAACACGTTGATTTAAACTTAAGTTTGTTTTTTTACTTTTTTTATTGCTGGGGATTCATTGAGGGTACAAGATAAAACTTAAGTTTTAAGAAATCAAGAACAGTATAAAGAGATAGTTTGAAAAAAGATAATGGTTTACAATTTTCTGAATATTTAGAAATGGCAAAGCCTTTTTGTTACTAAAATGTATTTATTTTTAATATTTACAGTTTAGGATGCAGAAAGTTTAAAATGATAAACTTACTAGTGTAAGTGGTAGTGGAGATGTTTCCTCTTTTGGTCCTGTGAATGTCCTATTCAGTGACAAGGTGAACGCAACTAGTAACCCAGATGCCCCTGGACGTTAAGCTGCACCTATAGGCATTTACAAGTACAGAGAAACATGCAAGCTCTCATTTGTAGGACAGGGCCCACTTCAGTAGGTCACGGTGAAGTGTAAAGGAGCGATTTCTAAGAAGGCACTTTTTAAAAATATCTAGAAGGCAACCGTGTTGTTATTCTTATAGCTTTTATTATGGAGAAGGCCAACAGTCCTCTAAAAGGACTAAAACAACCTCCCATACTGCTCTGGCCCTAATTTTAAGGTCCCATCAAGCTCCCTACCCCCAGAGTTCAGGAGCATCTCCAGCCAGCAGGCCGCCGACAGATCTCCAAACTGACCTGCGGTCAGCACTCAGCTTCCCGAGTCATCTCTGACTAAGTCTGCAGAGAAATCAAGGGGCACGCTCTTCCCTGGGAATAGCAGGTGGTCTGTTAGAGCAGGGACAGCTAGGAGAAGACCCACTGAGGAAGTTCCTGAGTGAGGCTGTCATCTGCATGGTCCAGCATGGTCCCAGCAACTCCAACAGTTACGTTCACGTTCATGGATTGAGAGATTGACATGAAAAAGGGGCGCCACCGGAGGGAGGCGCAGTCCTCTAAAGCTGCCCCAGAACACTTCCTCCAGCTCTGCGCACTTGACACTAGCCACCCCCAGCTGGAAGCAATGCTGAGGACGTGCCCAGCGAAAACTGGGGATTCTGTTACTGAGGAAGAGAGGAGGACAGACATTATGGAACAACTACCAGCCTCTGTCCATAACAATTTAATTAAACTTTCCTTTATAGAACATTTGCTTTGACTCAACTGCACTACAACTTCCTTAAGAGTTATGAGCTATCTTCTGCTCTTCAATGTCAAGGCCTCCGGCTTACATCAAGCATTCAACAAAAGGTACCGAAAAAGAATGAATGAACACAAAATGAAATAAGGAAATTCTTAAAACCCTGGTAACGTGTATGTGAACGATTTTCATGGCTGAGCTACAGAGAAAGAGCATGACTGTGAGAGAATGAAACGGATTTCTTTTTCCGATATGTATCACGGGTGGATACGAACTTTTAAGAGCCAATACTATAATACTATTAGAAACAGGTCTGGGTTTGCTTTCGTTTAACAAACTAGACCTTTACACACTCGAGACGGAATCTTCACTTTCAGTTCAACAGCCTACAGCACATCCATTTATACAATAACGAATGATATGGAGACTTCTGTTTCCTGAGGATAGATTTAGAATTTAGAAACATAAAAAAGTGCCCCAGAACCAAATCTGATGAACCTAAGGTAGATGGTCAAGCTGTTTATACCAATTCAGGTTATAAAAAAGAACACAACCGCAAGAGGGACTCTCCCTAAAGGAAAGCAAACATTGCAACCTAGTTATTTTTACTCTCACGTTAACCTGAAATAAAAACATATATATTGAATAGAACACAAAACTGAAAAAAAAATGATAAATCAACAAGTCTAGATTCTGTACATGATTATAAAATTTGATGGAAGCAATTTCAGGAATGTAATTCCTAAAATCTTTTGAAGAATGTTGAATTAGCTAAACGTCATTAATTGGTAGTTATTTTTCATGCTTTATTATTTCAGGAGAATAACAGGACCGACATAGGGAAGCACACTGACATGACTTACATGTTCTTATATGTGTACATATGTGCATATATGTCCCTAATATTTACTGAACAGGATTATGCATTATAGATTATGCACATTATATATACACACACCATATACATATATACACGTGTGTGCGCGTGTGTTTCCCCTTATTATTTACTGGACAGTGTTACCCAAATTGGATAAGCAAAACTTGTACCAGTCCAGGCTTTCCTTGACATAATTTACTGGGCTCAATGCTATTTTAGATAATTACTGAAAACAGTAGCATATAAAAAGGAAACACTTTGATAAGCAAATAAGAATACAATAACCATACGATCAGTTCAACTCACGTAATGTTTTTTCAGAAGAACTGAAGGCATTTTACAGACATCAATCTTCCTAGGGGAAAACACAGACCACCTCTCTCCTGCCAGCAATTCTTGTCTATTTATGTGATGCTGAGCTATTATCTGATATGTGGAGAATTTATATTAACCACAAGAAAAAAATGAATCAATAATGTTGCTTGGAATGGGCACAGCACTCTTCACCTTCCTAGCACCTTACCAACATAGATGAACTAAGCCTCCCACAGTCCCAGTCAGACAAACAGAGTCATACTCCTTAACCCAGGAAAGGAGACAGAGACCAGGAGGTCAACCAACTGTCCTCAGCTCAGTGGGGAGTTAAGGTCAGGGCCAGTACTAGGGTGAGGACGTGGCCTTGGGAATGGTAAGTACCACCCCCACGACATTCAAGCCTCCCACCTCCATCTCCTCACCCTGTCTTCAGAGAACATTGGTCTTGAAGCCCGGGCACCCCATTGTCTGAGGCAGTGAGGAGAATGCGTTTTCAAGTCAAATATCAATCAACACACATCGATTTGTTTTAATTACCTCCACAAAGCAGATTTGATTCTGAAGAGCTCATGTGATTTGAAAAATGTATCACCTATTTGCAAGATATGTATAATGTATGAAGGTCCTTTCATTCAAGGTCTGTAGTCCCAGACTGGCCATCTGTGAGTTATTAATGTGTTATTAGGGGTACCCTATTAAGATGTGCAGACTTTCAGCCTCTTACACAAAAGCAGGAGAGACGCTACATAAATTTTCACTTGTGCTATGAAGCTCAGTGGATTCTGACCTTACACCACCCCATGGATCTATTCCAAGGAACTGGCTGATATAAGAAACTATCAAAAATTATCCTTCTTTTAAACTTGGTTTAAGCAAGCCTGCTTGAGATGGGCTTCCACTTCACTGGAACATGATGCGGTGCTTTCCTTCCCATGCACGGTGCTTGCCAAGACTGATGTGAAACTCTGTGGAAATTCTTGGGAAGTTTTATTACCAACACAGGTTTCTGAATTGGAGGCCAAATAATCAATCTTACAGGTAACTTACTCAAAAATAACTCATGGTACTTAATTCATGAGAACATGCCCTTTACATTACTTTTTGTTTGCTCACATAAATTAATGCTAAATTTAAATATGTCCAAAGACATATGGTAGGAATTTCTATGAATTTGGGAAGATAATTTTATACCTACCATTGTCTTAGGCACAGCAAAATTGGAGCAAGAATAAATGGACATTATCACCACTGATAAGGAGGAGGAGTGTGACCTGGTTGCACTTAATCTCTACAATTCTAATTTCAGGTTAGTTAGTGAGATTATGAATGTACACTGATCATATGTCCTAGCAACCATGACGCACGCTGGGGACCCAGCAGAGAGAGAGACCAATGCAGACACCAGCAGAGGGGTCAAGGAAGACGACCTTCAAGAGTCCTCTGGAGCTTGGAAGAGGAACTGGGGCAACAGTAGGCCAGCAGCCATCACTCAGGATGTCCCGCCCCCTGGAGGAGAGGGACAGCTGTGGTTGGAGAAGGGAGAAGTCATCAGGCCTGGGCCGGGATGGTGTAGGGCTGCAGGCCGCAGGGGTGCTGGGGCCTTTATTCTGAGGATAGCAGGAGGCCATAGGAGAGTTTTCTTTTTTTTAGTTCATAATATATTTTTAATAGAAAAGAATATTAAAAAGTTAACAGAAATTTAAAATAATATTAAATATAATAAACACATAAACTTATGCACAAGGAACAAATACCAAATGCCAATACTAATTATTTCCAGATAAAAACATAAAAGAATTATAGGCCTTTTAAAAATTCTTTATTTTTTATTCTTTCTTTCTTTTTTTTTTTTTTCAGAGATAGAGTCTCACTATGTCACCCTCAGTAGAGTGCTGTGGCGTCATAGCTCACAGCAAACTCAAACTCTTGGGCTTAAGTAATTCTCTTTTCTCTTGCCTCAGCCTCCCAAGTAGCCAGGACTACAGGCACCCACCACAACACCTGGCTATTTCTTCATTGCAGTTGTCATTATTGTTTAGCTAGCCCAGGCCAGGTTCAAACCCACCAGCCCCGGTGCATGTGGCTGGCACCGTAACCACTATGCTACAGGCACCGAGCCTCTTTTTTTTTTTTTTAAAGACAGAGTCTCACTGTGTTGCCCAGGCTATAGTGCCCTGGCCTCAGCCTAGCTCTCCGCAACCTCAAACTCCTGGGCTCATGGTATCCTCCTGCCTTGACCTCCCAAGTAGCTGGGACCATCGGGACCCACCAAGAAGTGAGATCCTACTTCTACTAAAACTAGAAAATAGAAAAATTGGCCAGGCCATAGGAGGCTTTTAAGTGAAGGAGCGGCCAGAAGCAGGGTCAGGGCCTCAGGAATCCTTAAAACAGGTCATTATAAATGAAATGCCCTTAGAGCTCAATTCTTTTTTCCAAATCTATTTCAAATCTGAGTTTGAGGTGATGTTTTCATTTATGTATTTATTTATTTACCTACTTTTTTTTTTTTTTGAAAAATCTGATTTTTATTTTCTGAATCCAAAAGAAGTCTCTTCATGGTAAGTTTAGAATGATTACCATTTCAACAATCGCTCAAAATACATTGCAAATATTAACAGTGCTCAGAATAGTGTAAAAGTTAATATCCAATACCATGTTTTAAAGAAAAAAGTTTAAATGTAGGACCTGTTTCTAACAAACCCTTCTCAAAAGTCAAGGCATTAGCAGTTCTGATTATTTTTACCAATAACTTGTCTATGAAAGAATCTTACAGTGACTACCCCTGAGGTGATCATTATAAATTTAAAGAAAAAGTGGTGCTTGTTCCAATAGCACTTACACTTAAAGAAAAAAAAAAAGTCTCCTTCTCAAAGCCACGAGAGGTCAATCCCGTCTTCACTAGGGCGTTTTTCACATGCCACGCTACTCTCTCTCTCCGAGGTTATAGGGAAAAGTGGAATAGCAAGAAAAGAAATAGACTATTTAATAGTTTTCATATGTCAAAAAGTACGAAGAAACAATAATTAATACCCCCATGCTCACCACCACCAAATATTAACCAAAATTAACATTTTACAGTATTTTTTTCTTTTTCTTTCTTTCAAAAAATAAAGCAGTACAGACATAAACTGACCTCCCTATCTATCCTCCTCCTTCCATAGAAATAACCATTATTCTAAAATTCTTGTTATCCTTCTCGCATATTTTTTTACTTTTATCATAAATGTGTGTATATATAATACATTGTCTTATATGGTTTTGTATTTTAAGCAAATGGTTTCATATGGTATATATAATTCTACAACTTGCCTTTTCCCCCAATATTTTTGAAATACGGTGTGTCCATAAAGTTCATGTGCAAGTTAAAATAGTTGTACATTGGAAGAAAGCAGCCTGTTAAACTGAATTAAGATTTCATCGCTATTAGTCGGTAACCTTGAAATGTTCAGGTCACAGAGAAGAGTTCGAAATCACCTTTTTCAGGACTGTATTTGAGAAGACACACACGTGACTTCTGTACAAACACCGTACACTTAGGCTACACTAAATTTACAAAGAACTGTTTTTCTTTCATCAATATTAAATTTACCTTAGCTTTACTGTAAATTTTTACTTTATTAACTTTTTGACTATACGGCTCAAAACACAAACACACTGTACAGCTATTCAAAACTATTTCCTTTATATCTCGTCTATACGCTTTTTTCTATTCAATTTTTTTTATTAAATCATAGCTGTGTACATTAGTGCAATCAAGGGGTACAATGTGCTGGCTTCATATGCAATCTGAAATATTTTCATCGAACTGTTCAACATAGCCTTCATGGCATTTTCTTAGTTATTGTATGAAAACATTTGTGCTCTGCATTTAATAAGTTTCACCTGTACCCTTCTAAGATGCACCATAACTGTTTAAACTTTTTTGTTAAAAACGAAGACGCCCACACACTGGCTGGGGCCTAACAGGGTCATCAAGAGGTCACGAGGCAACAGGACTTTCTCGGGTCCATTATAACCTTAGAGACCTCAGCTGCATATGCCTCTGCAGTTGCTAGAAATGCTGTTATGCAGCACATAACGTGTGCAAAATCATTGAAAGTGTGAAAGAGAGTGGACATGTAGGAGTCTACCAGGAGCTGGGTGGGTTTTTTTTTTTTGCAGTTTTTGGCCGGGGCTGGGTTTGAACCCACCACCTCCGGCATATGGGGCCGGTGCCCTACTCACTGAGCCACAAGCACCACCCACTGGGTGGGTTTTTGATTCAATGCCTGAAACCTGGCTGAAAGAGCTGAGTGCTTCTCATTTAAAATATATGCCACGTGAACCTAAGCAGCACAGGAAAATGACATTAGATGTACTGAGGAAAAAAAAAAAACACTCCTGACATGTTCAAGTTAGCACCTTACTGAACAAGTTCTCCAAGCCCCGAGGCTCAAATTCTGTACAGAATTGGCTATACAGAATTGGCTGCGGATGGATGAGATTTTCAAAGTCTGTTTTTAAAAAAAATTTTTTTTTCTTTCTAAAAATAACAACTTAGGGACAGGCTGAAGTTGGTGTCATGCTTATCTTTCTGCTGGTGTTTTTTTTTTTTTTTTTTAATCATCACTCATTGACAATACTCAAGAAGCCATCCTGTCAGAAATTGCCAACTGGCTAAGCGAACGGGGAATAAAATCCTTCTCAACTGGGCAGTAGTTCCATGAGAGAAAGAGGCACAACTTAGGTGGGAAGAAATTAAGTACAGGCTCCACCCCACCCAACCTCCACTAAGGGGAAAGGTCTCAGATCTCACTGCCTGCTTCCAAAAGGCAGGGCAGCACTTTTTTTTTTTTATTATTAAATCATAGCTGTATACATTAATGTAATCGTGGGGTACAATGTGCTGGTTTTATATACAATTTGAAATATTTTCATCAAAAAGGTTAACAAAGCCTTCACGGCATTTTCTTAGTTATTGTGTTAAGATGTTTGTATTCTACATTTAGTGAATTTCACATGTACCCTTGTAAGATGCAAACTAATACATTCCTTTTGGAAGGATTTTTGAAGAACACTTAGGGATCTAAAAATACACCTGCCATTCGATTGTACGATACCTCTACTAGGTATATATCCGGAAGACCAAAAATCACATTATAACAAAGATATTTGTACCGGAATGTTTATTGCAGCCCAATTCATAATTGCTAAGTCATGGAAGAAGCCCAAGTGCCCATCGACCCACAAGTGGATTAATAAATTATGGTATATGTACACCATGAAACCTATTCTTCTTAGGGCAGCACTTTAGGAGTCCTGCAAATCAGACCTCAACACTGTCACCACTGTCACTCAGACACCCCAGCCAGCACAGATGCAGAATCAGAGGAACAGAGATGCCTTTGATTTATGAGGAACTCTATCTCAAACCATACTTTTTGCAGGAAAGGGAACGTTAATGTATACATGATTTATGTATTTGTTACTTAATAAAATAAAAAAGAAACACCTTGTCCAAGCACACACAGGAAGCTACTGGCATGCTAAGACCCCAAAGTCTCCATTTCATGCTCTTCGTCCTCCGGTGTATGCGTTACACATGATGCCAACAACTAACAATGTCCATTCTTTTTATCTCTAATTTTTACATGTTAGAAGTTGTGCAAACTTTCAGCAGCAGTACTCCAGGTCTTCATAAGTTCCTGTGTTACGCTAACATCCTCAATCAGGAGCTCGGCCTTTCTGGGAGAAGATCACACTGCCCCGCCGAGGACAGGCCTGACTTGCTTTGGCCAACGACAGAGGTGGAAGTGAAGCAAGTCACTTCTAAGCAAAGCTTTCAATGCAATTGACTATTTCCTCTCTCCTTTCTCCCTCAGCGATAAAACAAGCACGTCCCAGATAAGGATGACTCCTTTAGCCTGGATCCCAGAATAGCAAATCAACCTGAGAAGAGCTGAAAACTGACTCACAATTAATACGCTGTGAATGAGAAATAAACCTTCGCTGTTGTGAACCATGAAGATTTTCGGATCTCTGTCTTTGCCGCATACCCTAGTAGCAGATGCTGATACAATTCCCAACACACTGCAGTGACAACAAAAATGCCTGATTAGTCACCATGAGACAATTCACAACACTGAGCCCGACCAAACACATTGTTTTTGAAGATGAGGACAAGCTGTAATTGACTCATTCTTTTTCTTTAATGAATTAATGTCCACGGAGCCCAGAAGTTAGCAGCGCTAGAAATGTGCTAACAGGTGCTTTTCACCCGTCTTCCTCAAGAACACAAATCTCATTTCAAAGATATTAATCAGGATGTTCTATCTCAACACCAACTTCTCACAGAAATACCTGGCCTCTGGAAAGGAGATTAAAGAGTAGCAGCCACAGGGAAGCCCCACATATCGGGGCCAAGACATCGGGGCCAAAGTTCAAGCTTTTCTTTCTGCCCAGCCATGGTGGTCGTTAGGAATAACCACTGCCCCGCAGCCAGCCGGTCATTGTCAGTAGGGTCTGATCCAAGCTGAAAGCCGGGATAAGAGAGCTGAGTGTCTCTAATTTAAGATGTATACCAAGCAGACCTCATCTTCAAGGGAAATGAGGGAGCGGGACCCTCGGCAGAGCAAGCCACTTGCCTGCTTCCTTTCCTAGATGGTGAACAGGCCAATCTCACACTCAGCTGAGCCTCCACATCACAAGGTGCTCTTAGGCCCAAGGACGCAAAGAGGAACCAGACAAGATTCCTAACCTCGATTAATTTGTATTTTAGTCAGGGAGAGAAACAAAAAAATCAAGAAAAATAATAAACACACACGTTGTGAAAACTGTGGAAAGTTTAAGTAAGGTGCTATAGTAAGAAATTACAGCACAAATTATTTTTCAGGGAGTAAAAAACTCTCTCAGAACGTAACATTTTAGCTAAGATCTGAAGGATGAGAAGAATTCAGCCATGCAGAGAAAGAGCTGGAAAAAGTGTGTTCCAAGCAGCACGGCCAGGAATTGCAAAGATCCTGGGCATGAAAGGACATGTCATATTCAGGGAACAGAAAGGCTTTCAGGAAAACAGACTTATCATTTTGGTCCTAAGATCCAACTCAGCATCAGTTCACCCAGGCTGAATCCAAGCCAGGGAGTGCACCGTGGGGAAACAGGCTTTCTAGAACACTGGAAAGCTGAAGGCAGACATAGTTTTCCAGCATAATTGAATACTGACTCTCCACCAAAGAGGATGTAATTTTGTTGATGCCGAATTTGGTTTGTTTCAGAGAAGTCTAAGTACATAGCACATAGACTGTTTAGGTAAGTTTTGATGTGAGTCCAATGTATAAGAGATTGGATATAGTAACAATATGGCCTCTTAGGACCAGCAAGGCCCTTCCTTGCTCTATATGGACATCACTGCAGTGAACCAGCAATAGAGGGGAGCCCTATTAAAATACACCACACCTGTTCTTGTCATCGGTGGCCGTTGCTTTTTTCGACAGTTTTTAGACTTTGAAACCAACCGATGTGTGTTTTTCTCCTCTTCCAACCCGTAACCCAGCTAACAAACTGCCGGCAGCCAGCCTGAGTGCGGCCCCACAACCGAGGGACAGAGCGGATGAAGTGACACTGGAATGTGGGGTGAGGACAAGACCACAGGGGACCCCACAGCCCAGGGGAAGCCATTGGGATTTTATTCTGAAGAACAGCAGGAAAGCAGTGGGAACTGGCGAGCACACGGTCTGATCTGTGCCTCATTCTGATCAGCCTCGCTGCCCCACGTGGAGAGCGGGCAGGGCCCTGCTGAAGGGCACATCTGAGCAGCACAAGCCGTCGAGATGGGATGAGTTGGCAGATACTGGAAGGGACTGGGCAATGGGCTGACGTGGGAGAAGGGCAAAGAGAAGAATGGAGAATGAATTCTCAGATTTTTGCTTAATAACTAGATACATCAGAGTGCCATTTACTAAAATAAAGAATGTTATAAAGTGGAAATTTTAGTGGAGAAAAAAAAGAGAGAATTAAGAGTTCACTACTCTCCGTGTCAGGCTGGTGAAATCTATAAGGTATCCAGGTGGTGCCAAGCAGATAGTTTGATCATCAGAGTCTGGAGCTCAGAGTACAGAACAGAGCTGTGGATATGAATTAGGAGGTTGTCAAGATAAAAACGGTGTCAAAAAATGAAGCTTCAGGCTTGGCGCCTGTGGCTCAACAGGCTAAGGCGCCAGCCACGTACACCTGAGCTGGTGGGTTCGAATCCAGCCCAGGCCCACCAAACAACAATGACAGCTGCAACCAAAAAAAATAGCTGGGCGTTGTGGCGGGCACCTGTGGTCCCAGTTGCTTGGGAGGTGGAGGTAGGAGACTCGCTTGAGCCCAGGAATTGGAGGTTGCTGTGAGCTGGGATATCACTGCACTCTACCCAGGGCGACAGCTTGAGGCTCTGTCTCAAAACAAAAAAAAAAAAATGAAGCTTCACATATGATTTAGAAAGAATTATTCTAGAATAATTTATTTTCTCAAATAAACATATTACAAGAAAGTCAAGATAAAGGGTCTCAAGAAAGGGAGTTATGGAAAAATTAGTGAGGTCATTAACATGCCAATGGACTCATGACAACTTAAGTACACAAATACAATCTCCTACCCCAGGAATATTTTAATGCATACACTTTCTTGTAATGTGTATAGTGAATAAATGGGATTCCTCACAAAAAAATGTATAAAATAACCTTTGCAATCACTATAGCCTCAGGGTTAAAGATTATTTTCCTTACACAATTTCAATAAACCTCTCTAGTAAAGAAGGGAAATATCACAGGAAATTTCTTTCCCTTTCCAGAAAACAAACCAGCCAGAAATTCAGTTTCATAATGAGAAGAGGACATATTTGGAGATGTAACCTTAACAGGACTTTTAACCCACCTGGCTAATGCACTTTGTTCTTTGTGTCTTTATGGTAACTATTTGTAAATGTTCTTCAGCCTTGTCCCTTGTCTTTGGAGCAAAGGATAAGGAGTAGGTTAGAGCTTTGCATTCTCAAATACAACGGTGTCAAGTCTTCCTTGCTGCCAAGATTTCCCACTAAATACTACTTCTCATTAAATTCCATGGTTTACAATTTGAAGTACAATGTTAGCCAAGGTTGACTCAGAACGCTTAGGGCTATGATAACCTTCTCTTTCCCAAAGCACTAGATGAAATCAACTTGAAAGCAAGTGGAGATGGTAGACACGGAATGGGGGAAGGCCTGGAGCTGGGTCCCGAGGAGCTCCCGTCAAAGGCCAAGTTGGGGCAGTGGGCATGGTGAGCAAGAGTGAGGCAGGGGGAATATTAGGAAAGTGCTTGGTCAGAGAGGGATTCAGTCCCTTCCATGTGATAACAGAACCCGACTATGCCTTAGAAGAACTGCCCTTCACTCAATCTAAATGCATGGGACCTGGGTAAAGCCAATTCTCCCTTCGTCCTAGAGATGAAGCATTCAAACAAGGCCTTGGCCAGGCAATGCATTCACTCCCTGGCCACAGGGGCTGCTGCGGGGACGGGTGCCGAACTTAGGACATGATGACAGGGTCGATCAGTACTAATCCCAGGACTTCCTGGCTTAGGTACAATTTTTCTTGCTGTGTTTGCAGATAGGTAAATGACAGAGGGAAGTCTGTGGCAGCCACCTGGTCGCTGTGAGAGGAGAGTACCTCTGAGGGCACAGCCAAGAGACGGAGAAAACCCCGTCCTGGCGACACCATCTGAGCCCCTGTGCCTGACATCCCGGAAGCGGCCTCACTAGGACAGTTTAACACCATGAGCTAATAAGCTACCTTTTTGCTTGGCTATCTTGGCACGGGTTTTTTCTCGCCAGCAAGGAAGCCTTGACTAATGGAGACCTTGTCACGGTTCCCAGTGGCCTCCACGTTGACAGGATCAGTTGAGGGCAGTGCTAGACGGGAAACCAGATTCGGGTGGCCCTGCGGAAACTCTCCAGGCATGTGTACCCTCAGTCACTGCGTCTAAGGGAGAACCTGGAGTGGAAAGGACCCTGGGCAAAGAAGCAGAGACACAGACTCCAGGTACAGCTCAGCCACTAACCAGCTACGTGACCTTGGCCAAACACTCACTTGACCTTTTGGGGTTTAACAGCTTCTTCATCTGTGAAGTACTTACACCTGCCTGGCACCCAGGGGTTCCTCTTGCTCTAAAGTTCCCAGCATTTTGCAGTTTTTAGCAGACTCGCACTGTTCTGTGCTGAGTGGAAGCAGAGACCACCCGAATCTCCCCAGGGCTCCTTAGCATTTTCTCAGATGCCGCTACATCAAACTCTCTGCGGCTCAGTTTTCACTTCATAGCAATCACCTCGCTGAAGGCCATCTTGCTTCGAGGGTCACCTGTGCAGAGGACAGGGAGAGCAGCCCTCGCCCTTAGCATCCCAGACGTGGTCTCTTCTCTGCCATCACCCACAGGGGACACTCCCTCCTCATCTCCGTCCTGGGGCTTCTGTGCCGCTCGTCAAGTTACCACTCCCCCCACTCAGCAAACATCCATGCCAGGGCGCCACAGTGTCTGTCCAGGAGAGTTTCCCAGGTCTGTTGACCCCCTCCAAGGCAGAGATCTTGGCTGACCAGCCGTCCTTCTGGCGGAGCCCTTTCTGTAGAGTGTTGAGTAGGCTAGGCACTGGTCCTTACGTCACCGGGGCCAGTCCCATTGCAGACTGGACACTGGCCACAGAGTAAAACACGCCCTTAAGGCCAGTGGCCACCCAAATGCATTCCTCTTACTTAGCTCAATCAAAAGCAGGAGGCGGGAGGGTAATTTTTCAGCAGGACACCATACTGTATACATCAGCACTAACTACGAGGTTTTATTTCCCTGAGTCAGCTTCAAAAATAATGTTGACTTTCATGGTCGATACATTATAGATCACCATATTTATGTCAGAACATATTGGCAGGAAAATAAATCCATGAAAATACTGATACATGAGACTGTTTAAATGAAACCTTGCAACTCACCCCTTCCCCTCATATTTCACCACAGAGCTTTCAGAGACCTCACCTCTGATGAGTTTTACTGGACGTGAAATGAAGGTCTATTTTCATTCTCTCTAACTACTGTTTTTAAATTGTCTTCTATATAATCAGGTCCACAAAGACACTTTGTTCTTTTACCCTAAACACATAACTGCATTCCATCACTGAAAGAACTATCAATTCAAATTTATGGCTTATGTGTAAACAAAATACCTCAGAGCCAAAGCTACTACTAATAAATAAAACTCTGCGTTGCAGACAAGCTTCAATATTATATTTGCTATCCACATTTGTTTCAGCGACATGAGGGATTTCGACTGTAAGTATGCGTTTTAGAAAGCAACTGCATAGCTTAGATTTTTTTAAAAATGGGGCAAAAAAAATTCATGAAGTGTGTCTTTTCTTTCTGACACTCCTCTGTCCTCATAGGACTGGTCACGCGCCAGCTGTTCACAGCCACCTGTTCCCACCCTCTGAGGGAAACTGTGTTTCTAAAGATCCTGCAAGTAGAACCACCCTCGGGGTTTACCCATCGAATGTGGTCCTGCTTGTAACTCCAGGAGCCCCGGAACACCAGTCCTGGTCACCGCGAAGGGGCCACCCAGCCGTGACCCACGGCACGTGAGAGGCCTGGCTGTGCCGTCCTACCCAAATGGTGACAACCTGGGCCAGTCTGCGTTCAGGAAAATTTCTTTGGCTCTGTGAGCAGAGCCAACAATCTGCAACACGAGCAGATGCCGAAAGATGCCCAGAGGAAAGAGTGTCAGGAGAGGGAAGGAGGAAGCCGAAACTGAACACAGAGAAGCAACGAAGTAAACACATGCAACAGGGCGATGGCATGGTTAGCAGCCCCAGAAAGAAGAGTCACTGGGGTGATGCCTCAGGCTTCCTCACTCCCGTATTTCCTTCACCACCAAGTTGTGTTCATTACCTCCTACAAACCCACCCATTTCTCACCTCTCTCCCAGACGGGGGATGGACAGCCTCCTATTTAATAATTCGTCTCCCAAGGCTCTCTGCTCTCTGCTCTCCCAATAGGGGGCTGATTTCTTTCAAAATGCAAATCTGATCATGTTTCTCTGAATTTCTTACCTGCACGCAGAACTAGTGAGACACACACACAAACGTTAAACCCTTTAGTGGGACGAAATCAGGTAGATCTAAAGAGAAAAGGCTTTCCTGTGCTAATATAGAAGAATATCTTCATGACCTCAAGGCGGAGAAAGAATCTTAAACCAGATAGGAAAAGCAGGAACTATGAAAGAAAAATTGATAACTGGGACTGCATTAAAATTAACGATTTCTATTCCTCAAAAAAATGTATATGGATATGTGCCGTTACCATTAGTCCAGGGAAAAGGTAAGTCACAGAGTAGAAAAAACTATTTGTAATATTAGTAACTTAAAAACTTTTACCCAAAGTATATGAAGGACTGCTAGAAATCCAGAATCAAAAGACAACAGAAAAAAACAAGGAAAAAGAAATGGGAAGAATCACTTCACAGGGAAGGACCCAGGCAGGCACAGCAGAAACCCTTCACCACCACCCCCCATGCAGAGACATCTCAGAAGTCTGCTGGGGGTGTCGGGGGGACAACACCCTAAAGGGCAAAGGAAAATGGGGCTCGGTGAAAAAGGAAACTCCTTCTCTGAAGATTGTCGTCCCTTTCTGATGCTCTGTCCTCAGAGGCTGTGCAACACACCAGCTGTTACAGCCCCTCTGAGGGAACTGTCTTTCTCAAAGCTCCTGCAGGAACAGCGGCCCTAAATGCCCACCCATGGGGGTGCGCCTGGCAGTGGGGGGTAGGAGGTGGTGGACAGATACCTCCCTCTTCCTGCGCTGGAGAGGACTTTCCTGATTTACGGTCAGTTCAAACTTGAGATTCTCAGAAGACAGCCTCTCAGGACTGAGCCCTCGGTTGCTTTGTGTGGGGGCCACTCAGTGACACCTTCAAATCCTCCCAGCGGTCCGCCTTGCTCACTCCCCTTGTCCCTCACTCCTGCTCTCGATTGCACTCTCAAATAAAATGCGGGCACGTGGAGCCTGGGCTCTGCTTTCTGGGTGGCTCAGCCTAGAACGCCACCGTCCTCCCTCCTCCCCGACGCACCGCGTGTCCGGAGGCACTGTGGATCCTTCTCACACCCGCCCCCCAATCCCCATAGCAACAGGCAGCTCCAATGGTGTCACTGCTGTAAGCCACATTTCCTGGGCAGGCTGTGAGGGGAACCTGCTGCCTAAGGGTAAGATGGCATGAAGGAGGGGTCCTGCAGAACCCGGGGCAACTTTGCCACTACCCTCGGAGCCCCAGGCCCTACCACAAATCTTTTCTCTTGCCCCAAACCAAACCAGCTTTCTGTGTTTCTTTATACACAACACACAGGGAAAGACTCAGTCGTGAAGCATTTAAAGATCTGTGATGCTAAAAGAAAGGAAAAGGAAAAAAGTCTTTTCACCAACCCCTTTCAGGGTCCTGAGCCCAGCGGCAATGACAACTTCCACAACCACAGGACGGCAGAGCTACTGTTATCTTTACCACGTCATTAACGGAAGCTAAAAATCCCGGCTTCAGAGTCAGTTTGGGGGCATCGCACAATTGTTCAGATAAATTAAAAAGAGAACAGTAGCAATTATTTTTCCAGACAGAATAACATCAGTTTCAGAGCAGCCACCTTCTCTGTTGTGACAATACAGCGTTTCCCAATCACTTCCCTGTTTACACAAAGTTGAAGCTGCCAATTATGCCCGATCCTTGTCAACAGAAAACAAGAATGTGCATGCTGCTATATGAATTCATTATTGAAATTAAGTGCTCACTGTCTCCTGACAGACTTCCAAAGGATTTAAAGCATCTGATTTGCATTCATTGTGAAAAATAAAAGCCCTTGGATTCCCACATTTCAGGACAATTCCAACATGAATTGGGTACCAAGAGGTATGAGCTCTGTAAAAATACAACACAAAATCATTAAAAAGCGAGTATCAGTGCCATTCATCCTAAGACTCAAGGCCCATCGTAAAGCTGAAGAGACGGTTGCTATGCCAGTCTCTCTCTTGACAGCTGGGTTGTTTTTGTTTTTGTTTTTTATCTTTTATATTCTATTATCTCTCTTTGAACCACGATCTCCAGGTTATGCTTTTTAAGCGAGGGTTCTGTTGTCTATAACAAAGGCCTTCCATGGAGTGACTCCTCAGATGACCTATTTTATCTCCATGCTTTTATTTCATGGGTGGTGGTGATGGGGGTGGTGACACGGTGGTGACACATTCCCCAAAAATCTGGCAATTTGTTGAGTCTTTGCTTTACAAAAGGAGTGCAGGTTTTCCCCCCAAACCAAATTGTGGACATGACTTCTACCTGGCCTCTCTGAACCTCAGTTTCCTCAGCTATAAGATGAGAGGAACACAGGTTCACTGCTGAACCACCACAATTAACAGGCAGCTTTCAGCCAACTTTCTGTGTGAACCCAACAAAGGAACTGTAGACGACAGACCCACAGATTTTGGTTGCTGGAATTGTCCATGTACCTTCAGTGAATTATAGCTCACTCACAGCAACTCTGCCTGGACAGGAGCCCAACCCCAGCTCCGGCTTCCCCTGGCACTGGGGGCTTCAAGGCAATTGGAACCCGTCTGTTGGTCTTCATCGCCACCCAGTGGTCAGTTAGCCAAATAACATAAACTTATCTAGTGAATTTGAAACATGTTAAGAAAATTAATTCAAAATAAACCATCTGCTACTTTAATTCACCACCTAATTAAATGTACCTGGGGTCCTCTATTTAAAGAAGCTCATTTAAATCAAATATCTGCGGTGTTAATAAGTCTCTAATTCATCTTTGTAAATTGAAAAACGTATATACTAATCAAATTTTTTATAAAACAAAAAACTTGGAAAAACACTTTTACTGTCTGAAGGCATTTTTAAGATTCCATTAAATGGATTCATTCATTTAAGGATTTATTCTGGCTTGACGCCCATAGCACAATGGTTACAGTGCCAGCCACATACAAGGCTGGCAGGTTTAAACCCCGACTGGGCAAGCTAAACAACAATGACAATTGCAACAACAACAAAAAAAAAACCAGGTGTTGTGGTGGACGCCTGTAGTCCCAGCTATTTGGGAGGTTGAGGCAAGAGGATTGTTAAGCCCAAGAGTTTGAGGTTGCTGTGAACTGTGACGCCACGGCACTCTACCAAGGGCAATGTAGTGACTGTCTCCAAAAAAAATAAAAGTTATTCAGATACAAGTAAAATATTAAATATTAAAATCAACTAATAGCTTTAAATCCATATCCTCACATAGTTATCACTAATTTTAATAAGGAGACTAATCCCATAAATTTAGGACCCCACCCTTACTAACTTCATTTTACCTTAATTACTTTCTTACTCCAGATACAGCCACATTGGAGTGAGGGCTTCAATTCATGAATTAGAGGCAGACAAAATTCAGTCCATCCACGTAACCGAAAGAAAAGTGACACTGTCCCATTACAGGGTAGCAAAGCCACACCTGGCCTCCCACCCACCCACATGTACCAAAAAGCTCAGGTGTTTTTGTTTTTTGGTTTTGGCCAGGGCTGGGTTTGAACCCACCACCTCCAGCATATGGAGCCAGTGCCCTACTCCTTTGCACCACAGGCGCCACCCCAAAGAGCTCAGGTTTCCAAAGCCACATACTCTCTTGAGGAGGATGAAGGAGACAGGGGGAAGAGAACTAAAACGTGCTGGGTCTCTCCCTGTGTCAGGCCTGTGGGCACTGGCCTTTCTTCTAGATAATTCTCACAGCAATCTCACCTGAGAGAAGTTGTCCCATCTTACAGCAGAGGACACTGCAGCTCCGAGAGATAGGCGATGGCTTCAGACGGCACACTGGTCCCTCCTGGACGCGGGGTGAGCACCTCCCACCACACAAGGCAGGCCTGGTAGGGGCATAAGCCCAGGGGGCCGTGGTCCAGATCAGGAGGACAGCCTCTCAGATTAAGGGCCTAATGAGCCCCAGAAGGTTCTCATCCCTGCCTTTCAATTGCTTCATCAGTAAAACGGAGGTAATAATGCTTCCTTCATTCACAAGGCTATTCTGAGGATTGAGTAGGCTCACACTTGTGAACTGCGAGAACCCAGCCAGGGCTACATCAAAACTGGGTTCCCTCCTTGGCACTGGGCTGGGAAGGCAGCTTCTCTAGAAATGGTTAAGTGTTTGCTAGTCCCCCAAGCATGAGAGATTACAGGGAACAGAATGAATGAAAATCACCCTGGAGAGACCCTGGAGACCTGGCTGTCCGATTCTAAAGCTGGTGACTGAGGTGGGGAGAAAACACTTGCACAGGAGGACACCACCCCCACAGCCTCAGCACACCAGCTCAGTCCCCATCACTGAAGACCTCAAGGGCACCCTCAACTCCTCTGGCTCAAGTCCTGTGTCCTATCAGGCCTGTCCCTTCTGCCTCAGTGGCGCCTCTGGGTTCTAGACCCTGTTCTGCAGCCATCCTGCACAGCCTTGCTCGGGAGACGCCATCTCCCACCTCCACGCACCACCACTGGTCTAACTGGTCTCTGCCCACTCCACACACAGGGCCGTGTTGCTATGTCATGGCTCTCATGGTGTTGTCCTCAAGTACAGCTGTATTAGTCAGGGTTCCGCAGGCAGAACCAGCCGACTAGCTACAGCTGTAGGTGTGGAATACATACGGGGAAGGGGATTGATCATGACAGTTGGCTCAAGCAATTACACAGGCTGAGAGGTCCGATATGTGCCTATAAGCTGGAGAACCAGAGGTGCTGATGGCACGGCTCCATCTGAGTCCAAAGGCCAGAGAACCTGGAGTTTTGATGGTCACCTTTCCTCTGCCTCTTTGCTCTGCTCAGGCCCTCAGCCTGATGGGATGGTCCCACCCACTACAGGTAAACGTGGATCGTTCTCGCTCCATCCACTGATTCTATTGCCAGTCTCTTCTGGAAACATCCTCAACGTTATACCAGAAATAATGCTCTGAGTTAAGCCAACACCTAAAATGAACCATCACGGCAGCCTTATCCCCCGACCTGCTGAAGATCCCCCTCTCATGGCAGCTGACTCTCCTGCCACCTCGGGGCACGCTGTGCCCTTTGTGCCTCCATCCCCCTGGGGGTTCCAGTCCCTGCCCAGTGCCCCTCCCCCTTCTCTGCCTCGAGCCTGGCAAACTGCTGTGAGTTCTTCTCCCAGGCAGCATGAACGTCACCTGTTCTAAGAAAGTGGCACTCAACTCCCTCAGAGAATCAGTGATGTCCTGCTGATTTTGTTACAATCCGCTGTATCCATTTCTGTCTTCCCCAGCAGACTAAGGAGACCGTGGGACCCTGAAGAGTAAGGGCTGTCTTATTTATCTTTGTCCCCCCAGTGTCTGACTCAATAAATGCTCAATAAATATTTGTTGACTGATAAAGTGAATGAAGGCCCTGCGACTTCTGCTGTGAATAAAACTATCATTATTTCCCAACCTTTTATCTCACAGCACACTTGCACCTATGGTTAAACTTCTGTGGCACACTTACTCGATCAAAACAAAAATTAAAAAAAAAAAAAAGGAATATACTTACCATGCTTCTTTGAACTTCTTTTGAAAATAATTTATTTCATGATCTTTAAAAATTTAAGATCCTCTCACGGCACATCAGTGGTTGAAAAATACTGCTATATAGCATAGTTTACAGTCAACACTCAAAGTCCTAGAACTAAACTTCTTTGGGTCCTCTGGGGCACGATGCTGATTGGCTGACCAACACACAGACTTCCCTAAAGCCACAGAAACCTTCGGGCCTACACCCAGGTCCCTTCACTACCTGGGCCCACCTGTTGGATCTGCTCGGTCAGCAGGGCTGGGAAGAAGAAAGAAGCTGCACCTGGCTTCATGGTTCAGATTTGTTTTCTTAGATGCTTGGGATACTGAGATGGTTAATAAGCAAATCAGCCTCGGTATTCAAATACACAGTTAATAAATCTCGAAACAGATACGAATCAAAAGCCTCCTGTAGGCAAAACCTGGGCTTTCCCTGATGCTCTGTAACTAACACAGAGGGATCACTTTCCATCCCACCAGGGTCCCTGTAGTTGGGACCAGATGGGGGGCAGTATCGCCTCCTGGGAATACCACAGCTTTTCCTGCCAGAATATCTGTCCTTGGAGATTCCCTAACTCTAGGCAAGAGGAGCCACAGGGCTGGAAGTTCTGTGTACCCTGTTTCAATGACAGCCTTGTTCCCCACCACTCCCCTCACAACCCAGCCTAGAGCAGAGAGCATCCGATTTGGTGCCAGCCAGCCCTCTGGACCTGGTAAGTCTAGAAGCCCTGCTTTTGAAGATTCTTTTGCTCTTGGGTTTAACCCTCCCCGACCTCAGAGGTGGTCTCTCTCAAACAAGGACTCTGACTCCACCTTGGCAGCAGAGTTGAATGCCAGGTCGCCGCAGAGGCTGACACACAGCTGAGGTGGTGATGCTAAGCTGTGGATTTTGTTTCCTCCCAGGGAAAGCAGAAGCCGAGCCGTGACAGAGCTGGGCTCCTGGAGGGGGCCTCCCAGGAGATGGAGAAGCTGGACGCCAACGCTTCAAAGGAGCAAGATCACTGCCAGCTCTCCGAGAAGTACAAGCACGTCTACCTGACCCTGGCCTACAGCGTCACCTTCGTCCTGGGGCTGCCCCTGAACGGTGCCGTCCTGTGGCTCTCCTGGCGCCAGGCCAAGCGCTGGAGCTGCGACACCATCTACGTGGTGAACCTGATGGTGGCCGACCTGCTGTACGTGCTGACGCTGCCCTTCCTCGTGGTCACCTACGCCCTGGGGGACAGCTGGCCCTTCGGGGAGCTGCTGTGCAGGCTGGTGCGCTTCCTGTTCTACGCCAACCTCTACTGCAGCGTGCTGCTGCTCGCCTGCATCTCCGTGCACCGCTTCCTGGGCGTGTGCCACCCGCTGCGCTCGCTGCCCTACCGCACCCGCCGCCTCGCGCGGCTGGGCGCCGCGGCCGCCTGGGCGCTGGTGGGCCTGCAGCTGCTGCCCACGCTGGCCTTCGCCCACACGGACTACATCCACGGCCACAGGGTCTGCTACGACATGACGGGCCCCGAGGACTTCCATCAGTTTTTCGTCTACGGCGTGGTCCTGACGCTGTCGGGCTTCGTCCTGCCCTCCGCGGTCATCCTGGTGTGCTACGCCCTGATGGTCAGGAGCCTGAAGCAGCCCCGGGAGGCGCTGACGCGGGCGGGCAGCGCGGCCCGGGCCAAGTCGGTGCGCACCATCCTGCTGGTGTGCGGCGTCTTCGCGCTCTGCTTCCTGCCCTTCCACGTCGCCCGCACCTTCTACCTGGCCGTGCGCTTCCTGCCCTCCGGGGACTGCCGGCTCCTGGCCGCAGCAGGCCTGGCCTACAAGATATGGAGGCCTCTGGTGAGCCTGAGCTGCTGCCTCAACCCTGTCCTGTACTTCCTGTCCGGGGGCAGCAACCCAGCCAGGCTCTTCCAGAAGCTGAGGCAGAACAGGGCAGGTGAGCGCCCCGCTGGGGCCAGTGCGGAGACGCCCAGGGCTGGGCAGATCTGGGTACTGCCAAGGTGAACTTGGCGAAAATGACTTCTTTGAACACAGATAGGTGCTGGAGGATGGGGGTCCCAACACCTCCTGAATGCATCCTGCTGGAAAGGATTCTGTATTGATGCTGATAGAGCTTAAAATAAACGCGGACAGAGCCCCCAACACAAAGTAAAACTTGTGTATTTTAATGAGAGCTAACTTTGATCTCCTGTCATTCAGGTCCCAGCTGGATGTCACCTGCTCAGAAGCCTCTCCTGCCCGCCCTAGTACTGCTGACCTCTCTCTAACCCAGTCACTCTCCCACTTGCCTGCCTGTTGCCTTTGTAACAGGTTTCATGACCTGGACTGGTTAATTTGTTTACTTAGGTTCTGTCTCTTCCCGCTAGAGTACAGGCTCCATCCAGTAGGACAGGAGCCTCGTCTTACTACTGAACCCCAAATCCTAGCCTCTCCAGCTGGGCCCCGCACAGCGTCAGTGTATAAGTGGCAGGGGCTCAGTGAACGCCGGATGAGGAGGTGAAGCCCCTGACAGTCCCGTGCATAGAGCAACCCTTTCAGCCTCACAAAAGCACTTGGAGACGGGAGCTCTTGTCACCCCTATTTACAGGGAAGGACACCAGTACCCAGAGCTTTAAGTACCTTGTCCAAACTCACCTAGAGTAAGAAAGCAGATCTAGTGTTAAGAGGAAGCTTTGCACCCCCGAAGCACATGCTGTAAGCTTGCAGGGTCTAGTCAAGAGCAGGCTGAGGTCCCGCGACAGTGCCAGCTCGCACGCTGACCCAGCTGCAGTTACCTGTGGACCTCTGGGCGTTCCTCATGTGTTATTTTACTACATTTCTTAACCAGTGTTCTTGTAAGGAAAATCTCTGCAGTATAAAGTAAGACATACAGAACAAAGTGGATGCATGAAAAATGATTCATTTTATTTAAACATGATGTCTCAGTTTGTGACCAAAAAAATCTTTACCACTGATTTAAGCCATAATAATGGTTTTTCCCTAAAAAAGAAGTTTTTTAAAAATTATTTAAGATCCAAGGTTATCCATTAAAAATAACCTTTAAAAAAAAAAAAAACCTCTCATTTTAGTAGTAAGATTGACAAGGCTTTCTCAGATCTAACAGACCTTATCTAATAATTCATTATAACGGTCCTATGAAGACAACATAAATCCTTAGTGTAAGAACCAGCATACCCCTTAACTATCCTGCTATACTTATGGGAAATGTCCGCGTAACTCACGTATATGTCTAAATTATAAAATTTTATTTTAAAAGTACAGTTTATTGCTTTCAAGGCCACATAATAATTAGAACCAGACTAAGTGTTGCCTAGCATAATTCATCAGGATAATTGATTTAATGAATAGGTAAGGGTGTTTTCTAATTAGCAGGTCAGCTCTTTCCACATAAATAAGTGTTTCTACAGTAGCTGAAAGAGCTTAAAGTCATTTGCAGTTCTAAAGTTCTCTTGTTTATATAATTAATTTCTGTCCCTTCTGCTACATAACATACAGGTAAGTTTCTGCTAACTTACAGTCCCTATTGTCACCCCTAACAAATTGATATGGTTTCACATTACTGGAGAACTGGTGTGTCAGTCTCCCCCGATTAAAGCTTAGAGCCATCCCATATTCTACTAAGCCATGATCTCTGACGCCCACAGCCTGTCACCCTGGAGGTGGGAAGAAAACTCATCTAGAATTGTCAGGATACATCACTTGATCTAAGAGGCAAGCACGTCACACCTCTGGCCAAAGTTTTCCTGCATTTCAGTTTGGTTAACCTATGTGCTTGCAGTTATTTCTCTGATCCACATAAGGCTAACTTTGCTTTTTTAACCTGTTAAAAACAGCCAAGTATAGGCATCCATTGTTAACATTTCTGGAAAGCTGGGATCAAAAAAGTTTACCTTAGCTGACATCTTACCCTGGGTTTTCGGGGACACTTGTCTCAAGACACCAGAATCAAACTTGACTATTCCCTTTGGGAAAAGGGCCCCATTACAAGTGGAGCTGGAAGCCTACTGTTCAGCCTAAGTCAAGGCGATATTCCTCACTCCCCACGAAAACCCACTGGCAGAAGGGGGGTAAGAAACCCAGGGAGAAAAAAAACCAAAAAGTTCTTCCTGAATCTACCCATTCAATACCCCTGGGATCCTCAAATCTGTTATCCCCTGGGCCCTGAGAATATTCCATTAATCTTCCTGGCTGTTTGGACAGGTTAAAACACATCCAAAGGTCAGCAAATACCGTGTTCAAAATAACCACGACTAGGGCTGTACTGGATGAAAATCTGACAGTTGTAACCACCTACAGAAGTGTCAAACACAGCCCCAGCTCTAGAGGAAGTCACAGACTGTTGGAGAAACAAAATATAGAAACATACAAAATGAGGGCTGATGAGCAGTTTAGGCAGCTACAGAATGAAGCACGTCAGCCCCTTATCAGTGAGCATTGGCCGGTGAGGGCTAGAGAAGCGGGGGAGGAGAGCGCGCCGCAGTGCTGAGGCTGGAGGGCCATGGGCGGCCTTACACGTTTGCTGCTGGCTCTAAAGCTCCAATCAGAAGAATTTCCCAAGCAGTACAGAAAATGGGAAGAGGAATCATTGTGAGAAATTTTAACTTGTGTGTGAGTCGTTGGTGGGTTCCTGAAGAGGGGCAGAGGCAGAGACAATGCCAGGAGGGCAGCTGGAACTGTGATGGCAAAGCCCTCTGAAGCCCCAACCGAGCCGCTCCCAGGGCAGAGGAGGCACCAACAGCCTTCAGTGGAAATGCAGTGTCCCCAAAGTTGTGATTTAGAAATGATCTGGCAGCCCCCATGTTTTCAGTGAACTAGAGAAAAGAAACAAAATGTCCCAACTGGATTCCTGCAAGATCTCCTAACTGGCCCTTTCCTTCTAACAGCACCTCCAGAGTGTCTTTTAAACAGTATTTTCCATACAGCACACCAATCGTCCGCTCCTCCCCAATACCCTGCAGGGTAAAGCCCAGATCCCCCATCCTGGACACTCGCGCCATCACAGGCTAGTTCCAGCTGAACTCTTCAACTCACAACTCTCCTACCACCCATGGGAAGTCCCAGCCTCGTCACGTGTGTGCCCCGGGTCCCCCAACTCCCACTCTACAGCCACTGACAAACCCGCTACAATTGCCATGGCACCGTCTGCAGCAGGCCGTGGGGGCTGCCTCCCCCAGCTGCCTCTGATCTCACTGGGCACCGACTTCTGCACGGGGGAGTTGATGTGGCCCTCTTTCTCGTTCGCGTCTGTTTTATTTCCCTCGGGACTCAGCTTTCCCACCCGTAGAATGTGGACCCTGCTGCCACTCGATGGCGGGCAGTAAGCCACGGTGATGTGGACCCCGCAGGTGATGGGAAGAATGGGGGTAGCATGAGGAGGACGAAAATTTTAAAGCATATTGGAAACAATGAATAGCATTTAGACTTGACTCTTAAGGAGACATAACTAAAGAGAGGCAGTCTTTTTTGTTAGGAAATAAAACAAAGACTAAGGAATCAAAAGAATGAGAAGCTAGCACCTCCCACCAAGTAGACCCTCAGAGGGGGCAGAAGGGAGAAAAGGGGGGGAAGAGGGGGGGAACTGAGCCCAAGTCACACAGCGAGACCTCAAGCTGTGGTCGAGGTTGAGGTTCCGAGACAGCTTAGGCTCGAACTCTGCATTTGGAGCCGGCTGAGTGAGCAAATATTCGAAGCTTTATCAATAAATGATCTCTCGGAGGGAGAGGTGAAGAAAAAGAACAGAGGACCGGATGTACAGCAATTATAGAAAGTTCTGACAGAGTGGAGGGGCAGGGGTTGCTATGGATGACAGAGCGTGGGGAAAAACATGAATAAACACTTCTAAGAAAAGACAGTCAAGTGTGTCGCGTGGAACAGCCTAGTCAGAACAAACAGCTGTTTCTCAGTAAATAGTTCAAACACCACCTCTTCTCAGAAGCCACCCTGATCACCCCCCAGGAGGCCCCTCATGAACCAATCTCCATACCTATTTTAAAGCATACCTCGCCTTCTACCAAGTAGGAGAGGCTTCATTTAAATCCTCTGATCTCCACCCCCCGCCAGGATCCAGCAGAGGCTTCAGCAAATGGGTCCTCACTCAATCTCTGTGGAATAAACGAGCGTACAGCAAATGCTTCTCCTGCGTATGCTTTTCTGGAATTACTGCTAAATTCAATTTACGAATCTGTGCCTATAAAACTAAATCACAAGTTGCTTGGGATTTATTCATTCTACCACCCACCAACCCCAATTCAAAGCAATTCCAGGACACAGGAAACCTGCAAGCCCTCTTACTTCCTCTTAGCCCACATTTCAAAGGCCATAATAAGGGGAAAGTCTGTTTGCAATTAAACGCGACCTGAGCTTATAAAGTTATGTATTCTCATTATCTTTTATTTTCTTATAAATAAGCTAAACCTCTTTAGTATTTCTACTTCCCAACTTTTTATTTTGTTGAGGTTTTTTGTTTTTTTTTTTTTAATGTGTCAAGCAACTTCAAAAGGTAATGGCTTCAAGAAGAATTCCATAATAAGAAGCAGAAGTTATGTTCTTGCAGCTGGTGTAGCTGGGCATTTTTATAGTTGTTAAATCATGAACAAAAACCAAAAAGTGCCACTTACAGAAAATTAAAGAATCGCACAGTGTGAGAATGTTCTGCTGTGCAAGTAGAAAAACACATTAACGAGGAGACTTTACAAAGCATCAACCGGAGAATCAAGCCGCAGCGCTGGAGATTCCTTATGCTGGCTCCTCTCACAGGCCTGTTTCTTGCAAGGGTAGGTTGCACTTTTTATTGCAATTTCTACCTTGGATTCATACTCCAAACCATTGCCCCGTAGGTGCTCACTAGCCCCCCTCCCACCCCATTGAAATTACTCTCAGCAAAACACCACCAGCCTGCCAGTTACACGCTGAAGGCACAAGGTCTGCTCCATCCACGCGACCTTTTGCGGCATCATCACCATCGTCCGCTTTCAATCCACGGATGGCCGGGCTGAGGGTGGGAGTGGACGTGTGCCGAGCCCCTGCCCTTGGTCCTCTTCTCATCCCACACTCTCGCTGGGTGATTTCACCAACTCCTGATGGCTCAGACTCTCCAGAGTGACCGTCTCTCATTTTGAACCCCATTCACTGTCCATACAAACCTTTGAACACCACAAGCTCCATAATGCCCCAAATGAACTCATTTTCCTCCCAAAGCTGCACCTCTTAACCTATGGTCTCGGTGGTCAAATGCTGTCACTATCCACCCAAGTCAGAAATCAGGGAGTTGTCCCCAAGTCTGGCCCCCGCTCACATCCAACAAGCGACCACCTGTCAGCCACCCGTCCTCCCTTTCCATTCTCATGGTCACTGCATTAGTTCAAGCCGCGCTCCAGCCTCGGTGCTCCGACCTCTATTAACCTTTCTCCTGCCTCCAGATTTGTTCCCCTGAACCCCCATTTCACTCCCTTCCTACTGTTTCAAAGGTCTTTCTAAAATGCAAACCCTATCTTGACAGTCCTCAGCATAAAAATCTTCCAAAAGCTCAAAAAAGATCACAATCCTGAACTTGGAAGAAACTGCCTTCAAGGCTCTGCCTGTACAAAAGCTTTCAACCTAAACGCCCCACGTGCCACCGTCCCTCCGTTTCCATCAACCCACAGGCCGTCTCGGGATTAGCTCCGGTGCCTTCTCCTTCCTCTCTCCCTGCCCCTTCCCTGCTTGGACGAACCATCCCACTCCCTCTTTACAATGCAGCTCGAAGACCATCCTTTCTGAGAGTGTCGGTAGCATCCTCATGAGGTCCTACTCACTGCTCTGTGACCGCCTCATCACCCTGATCACAGTCCCAGAATCACTGATCCTGCACCCGTCCCCCCACTCATCGATGGGACCCCTGAGCAAGGTGCTCCAAGTTCTCCAGCTCCAATAAGATGCCAGAAACGTTGAATGACCCAGCAGCCCACACACGTCCCCCAGGACAGTGGTTCTCAACCTTCCTAATGCCGCGGCCCTTTAATACAGTTCCTGTGGGTCGCGA
>CAUYRH010098409.1:0-10087 GCA_963574655.1 Perodicticus potto
ATCAAAATTGTTTTCACATAGTAAATGAGAAAATATCATGAATGTTACATTAATCAGGTGGATAAAAATATCTCCGATTGTATGGGAAGCCCGCACACTGTACTCCAAGCTTGAATCATTGTACACAGTTATGACTCAATACAAAATAATTAAAAAAAAAAGCAAGTCTGAGGTTTCCACAAGAAGAAAATATTCTGCCTGTGGACAGTCACCTATGCTCATGGCGTGCGTTCCAGCCTGCCATGATAGACCCTCATTCCTTTCCCAATGGCCTTCCACATGGACGTTAGACCCTCACAGTTCTGTAAGCAGATTTTTTGGTAATATTATCTGTGTGTCCATTGTCTCTGCCACTTTCCTTCATATACATGTGGGTATCTGTGTGTGCAGTACTTTATATAAATGTTTCATGTATACAGAGGGTGACAAAACAAAGTATACATATTTTTAAAAAGGAAAAGCAACTGTATTAAAATCATAATATTGAATATATACCAATTATGTTTATTATCTTTTATATTGTGTCTTGTATCTCTAGTAATTGCAGGAGTCAAACGTGACTTGAGTATTACAATTTTAATACAGATTTTTCCTTTCTTAAAATATGGATTTTTGGGTGGCACCTTTTCTCTATGTATATATATAAATAAATTGTATATTTATATAATAAGTATGTGTGTGTGTGTGTGTATAGGTCACAGTTACATATCAGCCAGAAATATGTATCTGAATATATCTACAGGGGTAAGGGGTCAAGGTCAGAATATACATATTCTAACTGATATACTGATAGGGTATTTATACACTAAAATATATATATATATACACTAACATATAAACATTAATTATTATGTAATAACATATATTAATATGTTAACATATATTATATAATAGATATTAGTCTACTATTAGTATATGTACTAGTAAATACTACATGAGAATGCACATATACTAATATGTATATATGTATGTGTGTGTATGCATTTCTCTGGTTGAACTCTGATTGATTTATCCATCTAAAGCCGCAGTTCTCAACCTGTGGGTCACGACTCCTTTGAGGGTCGGAAAACACATATTTCCGATGTCTTAGGAATGGAGACGCCGCTTCTCTCCATCTCTAGACCATCCTCGCACATGCAGACACGCCCACAAGCAAGTGCCTGGCATGATGACATCATCTGCATTAAAGGGCCATGGCATTAGGAATGTTGAGAACCACTGATGTAAAGAGAAAATGTTGGAAGAAGATATTTTGGGGTTTGGTTAGTTTCTGGGAAGAAGTGGGGCTGGTGGTCCTGTAAATACTAGTTGAGATTATGGAGGGGAAAGTTAGGATAGGTAACAAAAGGGCTAAAGTCTGCCTGTACTCTCAGCAGCTTCTTGGGGCCTGCCTGCATTATTTTTCCCCCTGCCTTTGCAGTTGTCTGTGTTGTATAAAAAGATAATGCTTCCCCAGGAAAGGAGCAGTTACTATTACAACACACAACTGCTTATTTTAAATGGTAACACATCATAAAATAACTCTCATTTGGCTTTGGGAAAAACTTACAGTTATATTGTTGTAAATAATATGGAAAATCATTTTCCATGAACCATCTGTGAAAATTTTTAACCTGTTGATGATCATGTGTATAGCTTCTAAAATGTCGTTCACGAGGCATAGTGGAATGGGATCTAAAGTTGTATGATAATTGTAGAAATACAAGTTTGTATAACTCATTAATTTTCAGAAGTTATTTAGAAACCCCCAGAGGGTTCCGTGATGCCCCTGCTCCAGCACTCCAGCTGTGTTCTGTGAACAGTGAAAAGAGATGGAGCAGATACTCTATTTATAGAAGAGAGATGGAGCAGATGCTCTATTTATAGAAATTGGAGGCTGGGGTCAGGCTTGAGCTTGAAGTCCAGCTCTGTTGTTTCTTACTAAGCAAACCTCTGTGCCATAGTATCATTATCTTCTAGAATGTAACAAAAAAGTTTTCATCAAGACCCTAAAACATAGCTGGTCATTGTGGCATATATCTGCAGTCCCAGCTACTTAGGAGGGGGAGGCAAGAGGATCACTTAAGCCCAAGAGTTAGAGGTTGTTGTGAGCTGTGACTCCACAGCACTCTGCAAAGGGCAATATAGTGAGACCCTGTCTCAAAAACAAACAAACAAACAAAAAAAACCCTACTAACAACAGAGAAATTGGGGTTCTCTTTAAATCACCAAGGTCAGAAAATACTTGGCTATTATGTCACTAATTTACCTAAGACTTCTCAAAATTAGCAAAATACCTCCCTTATTCCCTCACCCCCCACCCATCCATCTCTCAAAAGTTTGATCAGACAAGCCTAAATACATCTTGGGATGCATCACTGTAACTCTTTGGGATAGTATATATTTAATTAAAATCTACCCACTAGACTAGAAGATCTTCAGAAAAAGAAAATAAAACAAAAAGAAAGAGAAGCGCAGAAAATACTTTGGTAGATTTGCAACATGATAAAGACCTACATAGATGAATTCAACTTTAGAATAAGAAAGAAAGATTTTTCCGTTGCAGATAAAAGCTTACAGAAATCCTATAAAATAACACAAGGGATAGATGTCACCTATTCTAAAGCTTAGCTTCTATCATTGTGTTTAATCTATATAGCACTTCAATCTAGAAAAATATTTCATGCATTTGTGCACCACCACAAAGACACCAGTAATGTGGTGGATTACAATGTTACAATGGCTGAAAATGACAACAGGCAATAGGGCGGTTTCAGTTCTATTTCAATCTTTTGGGACCACCCTTGTACATGTGGTGGCTTTACCACCGACTGAAATGTCATTGTGCGGTACAGGACTGTATGTAACACTTTATTTCATCCCCAGGTGTGGTTTTTGGAGTGATGCTTTGTTTCTTCCAGCAGTAACTTCTGAACAATACCACAGTTCACTTTTGGTTTGGGCAGTCTTGTGAATGAAATCTTTACATTTGGTAACGTCCAATTAAATGATTTTAAGCATAGTTCTTACCTTATTTGTTTCATACTTGAATGTTGTTCAATGTCAAGTCAAAATAGCAGACGGTGCCTGTGTAGTGAAACACATAGAAAGTACATCAGATGGTTGTTTCAATGATGGAAACATTCTCTACAGTCTCCATTTTTTTAACCACTCTTTGACGGTACAGTTCTCAACATCAAAAATCACCAAAGCAATAAAAGAAAACCACCAAAGCATATTCTAATTGTAAGATATTTTACTCTTTGGACAGTAATAAAACTCAAACTCACACACACACACACACACACACACACAATTGACAAAACGTATAGGGATCAACTCAGTAGACAGCAATTTAGTTTAGATATGTGCTTCTGAAGAGTAGGCTGTATATATTATTATATAAAATTTTATTATATTTCCATAAAATTTTAATATATTTACATAAAATTTTATTACATAAACTATCATCATCATGGAGAAATTAAAAGAAAGTCACAGGCTTATTTGTATCAATACAAACATTTAAAGAGGTAACAAAATTATCTCCTCCTGGCTGTTTAAACATATCGTCTGTATGATTACTGACTTTAGAGAGAGATTTAAAATCTAGTGAATGGAAGTGCACGTTTGCCTTTAAGGAGTGGAGCATCAAAGCCAGTATGGAGCAAGTATGGTCCTCTGCCCCACAAAATCAGATAAAAGCTCTTTGGTTCTAGGGTTAGTTTTTCCTAATCATCAACTAATGATATGCGCTCTGAGGTTGCCCTGGGAGGAATAAAGAATTACATCTGTCTCAAGGGAGAGGATGAACACTAAGAGCTGATGCCCTGGTTCACCCCCAAGTTTGTGGTATGTAAGGCTACTGACCACACTCTTTTGAAAATTCTGGCTCCGAGGATGGAGTGCTAATTGTAACTTAAGAAAACTACGATATCTAATTGCTAATATCCTTTTTTTTTCTTCACAGCCTTAGGATTAGTTTTTCTTCTTCTTTTTTAGTTTCAGATCAATATGACTGTACAAATGTTTAAGTTACATTGTTTCATTTCAAAGGAAGTTCAAGTGGCAGTTGATTGCTAATATTCTGTCTTCTTCCTTCTTTGAATGAAATCTGTATTTCTAGAATATCAGAGGGAAGGAACATTACCTGTATTTGCCAAATATACTGGAATGTATTAAAAATAAGCATGCATACCAGTGCTGTTGTTTTTAGGCTAATCTCTTTTTTATATATATTCACAAGCTATCTTCATTCTCAATCATATGAAAACCTATGGAATCATTGCTGTGTTTATTTTTTTTTATTTTTTATTTTTAAATAAAATTTTCTCATACATTCAGGGTATATGTACAAACCACATTTGAAATCTTAAACTTTATTTAGGAAACTAGCTCTTTCTTCACGGTTTGCCAACATTAGAAAGGGATAAAAACAGATTGTTGCACCATCTTTCAGTGGATTTGAAAACCAGGACTGACGGCTTGAAGGAGGGATGGTAACAAGATTAATTAGGAAGGCACCATTGCTTCTTTGTCTAGACACAATCCATTTTCCAAAGTCATCTCACTCTGCAAAGGCATTTCTAAGTCTTTGTCCACTTATTCACAGAGGCAGCATGGCTCAGTGGTTTGAAATAACAGGCGTGAAGATCAAGGACTGTGAGTTCTGATGTTATATTTAAAAAAAAAAAAGAAGAAGCAATAAGGTTGCTTGGGCTTTTTAGATACCTTTAAAATGCTTCTTTAGTATTGCATTCCATTTGTTCTTTCTTTCCTGTTGTTGCTCAGGCAGCATGTATCACATGGGTCAGGGATAAAAAAGTGAAAGTCAAGGTTGCCCCAGTGACTCCAGAGACTCCTTGGGAACACACAGGGTTGGAATTTGCAGAGGCAGTGTCTTCCTTCTTGTTTGATTAGCACCTGGAAGGTTTTCAAAATACACTGTAGTGGCTAAGTAAGTATTGGTTTCATAGAAGGTAGTGGATGCAATTAAAAAAGACTCAGAAATTGGTGGTAAAAAGTAATTGGATTTTTGCAAAGTTAAAACTACAGGGATATTTATTTAATACTAATGTAAAATGAGGCATGAGGGTCCGCCCCAGGGGGGCCGGGTAGGATTCTCTTCTGCATTTCTCTACAACTGTCAAAATAAGTTTTTCTGGTATCATCTATGTTTTTCAGATCATATGCAAATGTTAGCGTGTTTTACTGAGTTACATCTCAGTAAATCGTACGTAATTACGTAATCGTATGTAATTTTTTTCTCGTTCATGTGTGATGTGTGCTTTCAACACCCCAAATTTTATGAAATAGAGCTGAGCAGAGCTCTACGGAAATGAGCTTCAGTGGTTTCTGATAGCTGAGAGTTGTGTTACTATTCTCATTCATGAGACAAGACCATATCCCTTGATCCTACCAACAATTCCTGCACCTAGGAGGTAACCTACTGATATCCTCCAGATAGCAGAAGTATTTACAAAACTGTGATCTATACCTTGCAAGATGCCCCTGAAGTCAATGGCGTGAGAAGGCCATTACTCTCCCAGTTGTCTGGCACATACAGCGGCATTCAATCCCCAGTTCTCAGCTCAGGGAAGAGAAGAGTTGAATTCTAAACTGATTATCACACAGAAGTCTTACAAAAAGGGCAGGACTGAGTGGTGACACCTCAGTGAACTGATTGCACTTTGTATCTAGTCCCTACCAGGCTGTCCACTCCTTGGTGTTAGGGGCCATCTTGTTTGTTGTGTATCCACGGCCTCTTCCAAGACCTCTCAATCTGGAAAAACATTGTGGGGACAGGGCAGAGGGTGGTCACCCCCCATCTCTTCATAGAGTGTTTGGAAATGAGCATAGACTTTATTTAAAATGTTTATGTTTTCTTATCACCATGACTGGGGAGTTCTCAAGGAATTTAGTGGGAGGGGACCCATTGTTCTAGATGATCTGCAAGGTAGTGCCTCTTATTGATGAAATGGGCTAGTCTGTCCATAATTATAAAATAAATGAAACCTAAGTGTTTCTAATAATAGGAAATTTGGCTTCCGGAACAACTGAAAAGAGATTGTAATGCCTTTAAACCTCCATTTTTAAATTTTTTTACTTTTTTATTTCATAATATTATGGGGATACAAATATTTTGATTGCATGAGTCGCTTTTGTATAGTTTGAATCAAAGTTGTAAGTGTCCCCCACACCTAGGAAATGTGCACTGTACTCTCCCACCTGTCCCCTGCTACCAGCAAGATTTCCATTGAATTTTACAGCAAAGTGCACATGGGTGTTGATTGATAAGTTTCAGTTTAATAGTGAGTCCGTTTGGTGTTTCTTTTTCCATTCTTGTGAAACTCCACATAAAAGAACCGCCTCTAGTTCCATCCGGGTGGTTACAAAAGGTATTAATTAGTTCAGCATCTTGTTTTTATGGCTGAGTAGTATTGCATAGTGTGTATGTAACATATTTTCTTAAGCCATTCATATATTGAGTGGATTAGGCACTTGCGTTGGTTCTACATCTTTGAGATTGTGAATTATGCTGCTATAAACATTTATGAGTGCATGGGTCTTTGGGATAAAATGACTTTTTTTTTTCTTTTGGGTGCATCCCCAGCAATTTGGTTGCTGGATAAAATGATAGAGCTACTTTTAGTTCTTTGAGGTATCTCCCCATATCACTTTCCATAGAGATTGTACAAGTTTGCAGTCCCACCGATGGTGTTTAAGTGTTCCTTTCTCTTTGCATCTGCGCTGGTGTCTGTTGTTTGGGGAAGTTTTTGATAAAAGCCATTTTTCATTGGAGTTAGGTGACCTCATTGTGGTTTTGATTCACATTTCCCTGAGGATTAGAGACATTTAGCATTTTTTTCACGTTTATTGTCATTAATCTATCTTCTTTTGAAAAGCTATTCATGAAGGGTAACAGTCTTAAACCCTAGATATAAAACTATAAAAAGTCTAGAAGAAAATGTTAGACACACTCTTATAGACATTGGCCCCCAGACAAAGAATTTATGAAGACTCCAAAGGCAATCAGCAACCACAAAAATTAACAAATTGGACCTGATTAAATTAAAAATCTTCTGCATAGCCAAGGAAGCAACCAATAGAGCAAATAGACAACCTCCAGACTGGGAGAAAAATATCTGCATGCTATACATCTGATAAAGGAATGATAACCAGAATCTATAAAGAACTCAAGCAGATAAGCAAGAAAAAGAAAATCAAACAACCCATGAAAAAACAGGTAAAACTCAAATGTCAAATGTAAAAATAAAGTCATATTTTGCATGGATCAAAAAAGGAATCTAGTTTACCATCTTCTGTAGTTCCATTTTAAGATAAATTTTATTTGCTAAAAGGCAGAGCATTTCTGTAACCAACTAAAAATATGTATTATTTGATATAACTCCCTAGGAACCTCCTCATGGCTTATCTCTTTGGACTGTCCTTAAAATAGAATTGTCATTCAATATGTCCGTCCCTTTCCCATCTGAACTCCCACCCCCATTCTCCCCATCCCTCCCCCCTTTTCTGTGCTATCTTCAATCACCCAAAGTCTAACACCCCTCCCTGTGCAGTTGCTATTAGGAGAATGCAGATCCAAGCAGAAGTATGCTCTGTGTTTTATTTTTGTTACATTGTGTCTTCAACTCATTCCATCTGCCGTGAATGCCAGAGCCTCTGAGAATGCTAATTTCACATCTTATTCTTCTTAGTGAAAGGTGGTTAAGGAAGACTGTGGCTGCCTGACCCAAGGGAAATGGGAGGAAATCAGGAAACCTGCAAATGTTGATGTTTCTTTAACAAAGTTGCTTCTGTCTTCTGTGAAGTGTCAATGTCTTGGTCATTTTTTTTTCTCTTTTCTGCCAAAACTGTGCCCAGTATGTGACTCCAGCTTTCTTTACAAGGGTTGTTGTGACCCTCGGAGGGCCTCCATCTGTCTGCCTGGAGCAGGTGGTCTCTCCTCAGTGGCACAGTGCGCGGTGGTTAGAGCTTGTTAGAAGATGTGCTGACATTGACTTGGGGCCTCTACATTCAATTATTTTCTTCAAGCTTGTTTCCATATACATGGAGGGAGTCTGTGGTATAATAAAAAACAAAACTTTCCTGTGCTTTAACATACTCTTAATACAAAAATATTAAACCACAGAGAACAGCCTAGGGTGTCAAAGGGTTTGATTCCTGACACTGTACTTGAATAGGGAATCAATCTATTTGAAACATTTCTTCAATACAAAATATTCTATTTACCTTGCCTTTAACCACATGCTGTCTCCCCCTCTACCCAAATAAATAGGTATTTGGATATCTTTCAAAATATTTCAACTTAAATATCTTTGTGTGTGTGTCAAAATCTGAAAGGCCATATTTTTAGTCAAATGTGATTCTAAAAAATGACTAGAAATAGGAGGAGTACTGGCATGCTGGGACATTTCCATTCCTGAAACTTCCAGCTGGAAATTCAGCACAAACTGTTCCCTTGGCACTTCCTAAGACACACTACCACTTTCGTAGCAGGAGGTGCCTGGGAATAAAGACGAGAGGACCCACCACCACCAGGAAAATGACAATGACAGAAAACAGCTAGTGAAGTGTTTTGGTATGCAAGGTTCAGCTTTCATTTTTATTTTGTTAAGTTGCAGCGGGGAAACCATGTCAATGCCTGAGACTACAGAAGAAGAAAAACAGAGTTCAAGAAGGGGGGAAACTTTCTTAGTTTCTGGTTAGAAAACCAGCCCCAGAGGAAATGTGTCACATTATCTGAGAACCTTTCATTCCCCGCCTTCCCCATCACGGCTCCCCACCCCGGGGGTCTGCAGGC
This sequence comes from Perodicticus potto, assembly GCA_963574655.1. Lineage (NCBI taxonomy): Eukaryota > Metazoa > Chordata > Mammalia > Primates > Lorisidae > Perodicticus > Perodicticus potto. The sequence continues at coordinate 8,804 of CAUYRH010098409.1, forward strand.
CTCGCGGAGTAGGTGGGGTGCAATGAGCCTCCTCAACCAGATTTCTCTGCTTCCAGAGAACATCGTGCTAGAGGCACAACGCTTCTTATTCACAGCTCAGAAAATCTCTCGACCAGCCTCTTGTCCACTGGTTCTTCTCCCTGCCCTGACAATCACAGCACATAGCTGGATTTTGTGAGAAACAAGGCTTTTAGTGCTCCATCCTTGTTATTCAAAACTGCATTTTATACATGGTGTATCACAAGTCCTGTTGGGTTTTGCTTTAAAAAAAATATTCCAATCATAGAATATATTTACACCCAGTTCCTTCCTTACTTCAAATGCTTGAGAAACTTAAGTACCATTTTTCTCTGTAAGTTTACTTTTGTAGTATCGTCCTGACTGTGCTACTTTGAATTGGATTTGAGTCTGTGTGTCTATGTGTGTGTGTTTGTGAGTGTGTGTGTGTGTGAGTGGGGGGGAGGTTCATGTCTGTGTGCATTTGTGTGAGTGGGTGCATGTGTGTCTCTGTGTGTGCGAATGTGGAGGTGCATGTGTGTGTGTGTGAGTGGGTGGGTGCAAGTTTGTGTGTATGTGTGTGTGAGAGAGTGGGTACACGTCTGGGTGTGTGTAACTGTGTCTCTGTGCGAGTGGGTGCCTGTCTCTGTGTGCGAGTGGGTGCCTGTCTCTGTGTGTGCGAGTGGGTGCCTGTCTCTGTATGTGTGAGTGGGTGTGTGTCTGTGTGTGTAAGAAGGTGCGTGTCTGTGTGTGCGAGTGTGTGTGTGTGTGCGCAGCAGGGAACGGGGAGCTTGCCCTGAGGGTGAGGCATTGGAGACTATCACACACAGAGATGTCATAGGGGTTTTCAATATGATTTTCCGGTGAACTGAAATGTCACAATGTTCCCAAAAGAGATATTTTTCTCCAGCCAAACATATAAAGAAATTGCTCAGCAAGGGCCTATTTGCTCAGTTTGGGGAAGGGGTAACATTTCTGAGTGGAGTAAATCGTAATGGGTACAAAAACAACGTAGCATGGAGGTTTCTTTCTTTCTTCTTTTTTATTGTTTTTATTATTAAATCATAGCTGTGTACATTAGTGCAATCAAGGGGTACAATGTGCTGGTTTCATATACAATCTGAACTATTTTCATCAAACTGATTAACATAGCCTTCATGGCATTTTCTTTATTATTGTATGAAGACATTTGTGTTCTGCATTTAGTAAGTTTCACCTGTACCCTTCTAAGATGCACCATAGGTGTGGCCCCACCAATTACCCTCCCTGCACCCCAACCTCACCCCT